>JAAWVA010000934.1:0-15981 GCA_015227895.2 Colaptes auratus | reverse complement strand
AAACCAAACCAAATCAACCCAACCCAATCAACCCAACCCAATCCAAACCAAACTAAACCAAACCTAACCAAACCAAATCCAACTGAACCAAACCAAACCATACCTGACCCAAACAACAACCCAAACCAAACCAATTCAACAAACCAAGCCAAACCCACTAAAAGTCACAATTTCAAAGCATCACTCTTGGACATTTCCTTGAGGCTCAGATGATTCCAGCTCTGGGAGAGCAGAGGGCTGGAGCTGCTCTGCTCTGAGCACAGCCTGAGGGAGGGACTTTGGAGGGGGGTCATGGAGGGATAGGACTGGGGGGGGATGGAGCAGAACTAGAAGTGGGGAGATTGATCTTGGCTGTGAGGAAGAAGTTGTTGCCCAGGAGGGTGGTGAGAGCCTGGCACAGGCTGCCCAGGGAGGTGGTGGCAGCCTCCTGCCTGGAGGTGTTTGCAGCCAGGCTGGAGGTGGCTGTGAGCAGCCTGCTGCAGTGTGAGGTGTCCCTGCCCATGGCAGGGGGCTGGGGCTGGCTGAGCCTTGGGGTCCCTTCCAGCCCTGACAGCTCTGTGATGCTTCTGGGAACAACTCCTGCATGTGGGAGGTTGCTCTCCAGAAAGGACCCAGGCCAGGCTTCAGGGCCAGGGCTGTGGGGCAGGCACCCTGCACCCCTGTTCCTCACAGCACAATGACCTTGCTCCTCCACCTTCACCATTCCAGGCTGAAGCTGCTGTCCCCAGGAGCTTTCCCACTCTGAGTCCTCTGCTCCGGTTTTGCTCAACATCCCCTTCTGCAGAGGCTGTTTGGGCACTTGCTGCTGTTCTCTGGTTCTGCTCCTAGTTGGACTATTTTTCCCCTCCAGGAAGACCTCAGAGCTGCCTGCCAGCACCTGAAGGGATCCTGCAGGAAGGCTGCAGAGAGACTCTTCCTCAGGGGGTCTGGAGCCAGGCCCAGGGGGAAGGGTTTGGAGCTGAGGCAGAGCAGGGTCAGCCAGGAGCTGAGGAAGAAGGTCTGCAGCAGGAGGCTGCTGAGGCTCTGGCCCAGGCTGCCCAGGGAGGCTGTGGCTGCCTCCTGCCTGGGGCTGTTGAAGGCCTTGAGAGGCTGAGTCTGGTTGGGAGGTGTCCCTGGGCATGGTGTGGAGGTTGGAGCTGAGCTCTGAGCTCCCTTCCAGCCTGAGCCACTCTGGGATTCTCTGATGCTTCCTCAGCTTCCCTGTGACCTGCCTGATCTCCGCCTTCAGCAGCATCCCCCTCCAGCTCCTGCAGGTGCACCTAGTCCTCATGCTGGTGTCCAAGGCAGCTGCCTCAGTGAAGCCACAGGCTCCAAGGTGCCATTTTCTGCAGCACTCACACCACAAGGCTCTTCTCAGCCTGGGCTCCCACCAGGCTCCCCCACAGCCAGCTCCTCAAAACTGCCCTTCCCAAAGCAGCCTCTCCCTGAGCAGCTGCTCAGGCAGCAGAATGTTCTGCATCCCTGTGAAGCCTCATCTTGCAAACACAGAGAAGCCTCCACTCCCAGGAGGGGTCAGGCTCCAAGGGAAGAGCAAGCTGAGCATGCTGCCAGCTCCTGTCTGAACAGAGCCAAGGCTGCAGCCAGGGAGTGCCCAAGACCCTTGCCACCTGAACAGCAACAGCAGATCTCTCCCTGTGAGCTTCTGCTCCTCCTCTGAGCAGCAGATCTCTCTCTGTGAGCTTCTGCTCCTCCTCTGAGCAGCAGATCTCTCTCTCTGGGCTTCTGCTCCTCCTCTGAGCAGCAGATCTCTCTCTCTGGGCTTCTGCTCCTCCTCTGAGCAGCAGATCTCTCTCTCTGGGTTTCTGCTCCTCCACTGAGCAGCAGATCTCTCTCTCTGGGTTTCTGCTCCTCCACTGAGCAGCAGATCTCTCTCTCTGGGTTTCTGCTCCTCCTCTGAGCAGCAGATCTCTCTCTCTGGGTTTCTGCTCCTCCACTGAGCAGCAGATCTCTCTCTCTGGGTATCTACTCCTCCTCTGAGCAGCAGATCTCTCTCTCTGGTTTCTGCTCCTCCTCTGAGCAGCAGATCTCTCTCTCTGGGCTTCTGCTCCTCTGAGCAGCAGATCTCTCTCTCTGGGCTTCTGCTCCTCCTCTGAGCAGCAGATCTCTCTCTCTGGGCTTCTGCTCCTCCTCTGAGCAGCAGATCTCTCTCTCTGGGCTTCTGCTCCTCCTCTGAGCAGCAGATCTTTCCCTGTGAGCTTCTGCTCCTCCTTGGAGGAGGAAACAGAATGATTGACTTCCAAAGCATGAGGAACATCTATGGAACCAGGAACCCATCACAAGCTGGTCCTGAATTTATCACTGAACACAAACAGAGCTGATTGGAACCAAGCAGCAAAGGGCTGTGCTTGCTTCTGGCACAGATCCCACCTCGGTTTGCCTTGAGCTTCATAGAGCCAATCCCAGAGTGGCTGAGGGTGGAAAGGAGCTCAGAGCTCAGCTCCTCCAGACCTCCACACCATGCCCAGGGACACTTCCTGACCAGACTCAGCTGCTCAAGGTCTCATCCAGCCAGGCCTTCAACAACCCCCAGGCAGGAGGCAGCCACAGCCTCCCTGGGCAGCCTGGGCCAGAGCCTCAGCAGCCTCCTGCTGCAGACCTTCTTCCTCAGCTCCTGGCTGACCCTGCTCTGCCTCAGCTCCAAACCCTTCCCCCTGCTCCTGGCTCCAGCCCCCCTCAGGAAAAGTCTCTCTGCAGCTCCCTGCAGGATCCCTTCAGGTGCTGGCAGCAGCCCTGAGGTGCCCCTGGAGCCTTCTCCTCTGCAGGCTGCACAGCCCCAGCTCCCTCAGCCTGTGCTCAGGAACAGCTTCTTACAGGGCAGTCTGCCAGCTGTGGAGCTCTCACCCCAGGGCTTTGTGAGCCTCACAAGAGGCTGAACAGAATTTTCACCTCTAAACTCATTCTCTCTGTTTTCACTCCCAGTCTGGCTGCAGCCCTCGAGGGATTGCAGGTTGGTGTGTGCCCTCAAACAGGCTCCATCCACGCCAGTGGGAGTGAGACCTGCTGGTGTCCTGGGGGTGCAAAGGATCACAGAGGCCTCTGAGGACAAATCAGGGACAGTATGGTGGAACCACAGAATCATTATGGTGGGAGAAGGCCTCCAAGGCCGTTCAAGTCCAAGCATCAATCCAGCCCTGCCAGGGCAGTGCTGAGCCACAGCCCTCAGCACCACAGCTGCACAGCTTGGAAACCCCTCCAGGGATGGGGACTCCAGCACTGCCCTGGGCAGCCTGGGACAGGCTTTAACCACTCTTTGAGAGGAGAAATTTCCCCCCATGTCCAACCTAAACCTCTCCTGGTGCAGCTTGAGGCCATCTCCTCTTGTCCTGATGCTTGTTTCTTTACAGAAAACACCACCACCCCCCCCCCGCTCCAGCCTCCTCCCAGGGAGCTGCAGAGAGCCAGAAGGTCTCCCCTCAGCCTCCTCTTCTCCAGCCTCAGCACCCCCAGCTCCCTCAGCTGCTCCTCCCCAGCCCTGCTCCAGACCCTTCCCTGGCCCTGCTCCATCCCCTCAATGTCCTTCTGGCAGTGAGGAGCCCAGAGCTGAACCCAGCCCTCAAGCTGTGCCCTCCCCAGTGCCCAGCCCAGGGGCACAATCCCTGCCCTGCTCCTGCTGCCCACACCACTGCTGCTGCAGCCCAGGCTGCTGGTGGCATTTTGTCCACCTGGCCAGATGTTGGTTCGAGTTCAGGTGCAGTCACTGCATCCTGGCAGGGCAAGATGGGAGCCAATTGCATGAGCCACTCAGCTGCCATCTTCCCTTGGGCTATGGAATGGTTCTGCTGCTTTGCCTGCAGCTCACAGCCAAGCTCTCCAACGGTGCTCAAGTCACATCCAGCTCCTAAAATCCAGCTGTCAGGGCTGGAAGGGGCCTCAAGGCTCAGCCAGCCCCAGCCCCCTGCCATGGCCAGGGACCCCTCCCCCCACAGCAGCTTGCTCACAGCCACCTCCAGCCTGGCTGCAAACACCTCCAGGCAGGAGGCTGCCACCACCTCCCTGGGCAGCCTGTGCCAGGCTCTCACCACCCTCCTGGGCAACAACTTCTCCCTCACAGCCAATCTCAATCTCCCCACTTCTAGTTGTGCTCCACCCCCCCAGTCCTATCCCTCCCTGGCACCCTCAGAGGTCCCTCTCCTTTGGCTTGGGGAGCACATTATCCCTTTCTCCCAGGACCTGGGCTCCATTCTCTGCCTGAAGAGACCACTGAAGAGCAAAAAGAGGGAAATAAAACTTCCTCCTTCCTTGGATGACTTTCTCCGTCCCAGTGGCTGTGTTGAAGGAACTATTACCCACTGCAAGATTATGTGCAATTACCTTCCCCTCATGTAATTTCCTTCCCCAGCAGCCGCAGCACTCCCCTTTCATTTGTCACAGGGAAGGTTTCATTCACCTTCCTGCATTCAGCCCAGCGAGGCGAGTGGATCAGAACACAATGGTTTCATCGCGCTCACTTAAGTGCCTTTCTTAAAGGTAATTAGATAATGGGTCGGAGTCAAGCGGAGGCTGCGGTGCAGCTTTCTCCTCCCCTCCCCTCCTCCTCTTCCCAGAAGCCCCCAGGGTGATGCCCCCCTGAGGCAGGCTCCCCTCGGTCTGGATCTCCAGGGTTAGGGCCCATGGAATCTATCACCCGGCACGAAGAGAGCTGATGGGAGCCAGGCAGAGGGCAGGGAAGTGCTGCGCTTGCTGCTGGCACAGAGCTCCCTTCCGTCTGCCTTGAGCTTCACACAGTGCACCACAGAAGGGCTCAGGCTGGAAGGGACCCTCAAGACCATCCAGTCCCAACCCCCAGCCCCGGGCAGGGACACCTCCCACCAGCCCAGGCTGCTCCAGGACTCATCCAGCCTGGTCCTGAACACCTCCAGGCAGGAGGCAGCCACAGCCTCCCTGGGCAGCCTGTGCCAGAGCCTCCCCAGCCTCACTGCCAAGGATTTCTTCCTCCTCTCCAGTCTCAGTCTGCCCTCTCCCAGCTCAAAGCCATTGTCCCTCATCCTGGCACTCCCAGCCCTTGTCCAGAGTCCCTCCCCAGCTCTCCTGGAGCCCTCTTCAGGTACTGGGAGGCTGCTCTGAGGTCTCCACAGAGGCTTCTCCCCCCCAGCGGTGGTCATGGGGGTAAGCATGGTGCTGCTCCCCTGCACTCCTGGCACATGCAGTCTGGTATCCCCACCTGCTGCCAGGCTCAGCTCCTCCCACCCCATCCCAGTAGCAGAATCACAGAATGGTTTGGGTTGGAAGTTCAAAGCTCCCCCAGTCCAACCCCCCTGCAGCCAGCAGGGACCTCCCCAGCCAGAGCAGGCTGCTCACAGCCCCAAACAGCCTCCCCTGGGGTGTGGGTGGTGACACAGCACAAGGGGCAACAGACACCAGCTGGAACAGAGGAGGCTTCCCTTGGAATCGAGGGCAAACCTCTTTACTTTGAGGGTGCTGGAGGCCTGGAGCAGGCTGCCCAGGGAGGCTGTGGCTGCCTCCTTCTCTGGAGACTTTCCAAACCCACCTGGGCATTGCCCTCCTGTGCTGCCTACTCCAGGCATAGCTGCATTGGAGTGGAGGAGCTCCAGAGGACCCTTCCAGCGCCTACACTGTGCATCTCCCCCCTCCCTGGGCAGCCTGGCACAGGCTCTCACCACCCTCAGCACCAAACATTTCTTCCTTCTCTCCACTCTCAGTCTCCCTCTTGCACTTCCAACCATCACCCCTTGGCCTCTCACAGCAGGCCCTGCACAAAACTCTGTCCCCAGCTTGCTTCCAGCCCCTTGAGGCACTGCAAGGCCACCAGAAGCTCTCCCTGCAGCCTTCTCCTCTCCAGGCTGCCCAAGCCCAACTCTCTCAGCCTGGAGCCTCCCAGCAGAGCCCTTCCAGCCCTGCCAGCACTGCTGTGGCCTCCTCTGGCCCTGCTCCAGCAGCTCCCTGTCTGTGCTGAGCCCTCCAGAGCTGCCCCAGCACTGCAGGGGGGTCTGAGCAGAGCCCATCAGAGGGGCAGAATCCCCTCCCTGCCCCTGCTGCCCACCCTGCTGGGGCTCAGCCCAGCACAGGGCTGGCTCTGGGCCGGCAGTGCTCGGTGCCCAGCTCTGCACCCCCAGCACTGCTCCCCAGGGCTGCTCTCAGCAGGATGCATTGCTTCAGCTGCTCTGAGTTGTCTAATCAGCTTTATTTTAGACTTGAATTAGTTAAGCTTTCCATAAACCACAGCAGGCCCTGCACACAACTCTGTCCCCAGCTTGCCTCCAGCCCCCCTGAGGCACTGCAAGGCCACCAGAAGCTCTCCCTGCAGCCTTCTCCTCTCCAGGCTGCCCAAGCCCAACTCTCTCAGCCTGGAGCCTCCCAGCAGAGCCCTTCCAGCCCTGCCAGCACTGCTGTGGCCTCCTCTGGCCCTGCTCCAGCAGCTCCCTGTCTGTGCTGAGCCCTCCAGAGCTGCCCCAGCACTGCAGGGGGGTCTGAGCAGAGCCCATCAGAGGGGCAGAATCCCCTCCCTGCCCCTGCTGCCCACCCTGCTGGGGCTCAGCCCAGCACAGGGCTGGCTCTGGGCCGGCAGTGCTCGGTGCCCAGCTCTGCACCCCCAGCACTGCTCCCCGGGCTGCTCTCAGCAGGATGCATTGCTTCAGCTGCTCTGAGTTGTCTAATCAGCTTTATTTTAGACTTGAATTAGTTAAGCTTTCCATAAACCACAGCAGGCCCTGCACACAACTCTGTCCCCAGCTTGCCTCCAGCCCCCCTGAGGCACTGCAAGGCCACCAGAAAGCTCCCTGCAGCCTTCTCCTCTCCAGGCTGCCCAAGCCCAGCTCTCTCAGCCTGGAGCCTCCCTGCAGGGGTGAACACCTTCATGAGCTCCTTCAGGGGCTCCCTCCCCTAAGCTGGAGTGTTTGGTCTAAACCAGAAGACCAAACCCAGGCTGCCTGCCCTTACCTGTGGCACCTTCCCATCACCCAGAGCCACCTCATGCATCTCATGGAGGGGACTGGGGGGGGAAGGTTAGGGGTAGGGTTTGGGTTAGGTTTAGGATTAGTCTTAAGGTTAGGGTTAGAATCAGGGTTAGGATTAGGTTTAGGGTTAGGGTTACGATTAGGTTTAATGTTCGGGTTAGGGCTAGGGTTCGGATTAAGGTTAGAGTTAGTGGTTAGAGTTAGGTTAGGTTTAAGGTTATCAGTTAGTGTTAGATTTAGAGTTAGGGTTAGGTTTAAGGTTATCAGTTAGTGTTAGGTTTAGAGTTAGGTTAGGTTTAAGGTTATCAGTTAGTGTTAGGTTTAGAGTTAGGTTAGGTTTAAGGTTATCAGTTAGTGTTAGATTTAGAGTTAGGGTTGGGTTTAAGGTTATCAGTTAGTGTTAGGTTTAAGGTTATCAGTTAGTGTTAGATTTAGAGTTAGTGTTAGGTTTAAGGTTATCAGTGTTAGGTTTAGAGTTAGTGTTAGGTTTAAGGTTATCAGTTAGTGTTAGATTTAGAGTTAGTGTTAGGTTTAAGGTTATCAGTGTTAGGTTTAGAGTTAGTGTTAGGTTTAAGGTTATCAGTTAGTGTTAGATTTAGAGTTAGTGTTAGGTTAAGGTTATCAGTGTTAGGTTTAGAGTTAGTGTTAGGTTTAAGGTTATCGTTAGTGTTAGATTTAGAGTTAGTGTTAGGTTTAAGGTTATCAGTGTTAGGTTTAGAGTTAGTGTTAGGTTTAAGGTTATCAGTTAGTGTTAGATTTAGAGTTAGGGTTAGGTTTAAGGTTATCAGTGTTAGGTTTAAGGTTATCACTTAGTGTTAGGTTTAAGGTTATCAGTGTTAGATTTAGAGTTAGGGTTAGGTTTAAGGTTATCAGTTAGTGTTAGGTTTAAGGTTATCAGTTAGTGTTAGGTTTAGAGTTAGGGTTAGGTTTAAGGTTATCAGTTAGTGTTAGATTTAGAGTTAGGGTTGGGTTTAAGGTTATCAGTTAGTGTTAGGTTTAAGGTTATCAGTTAGTGTTAGATTTAGAGTTAGGGTTAGGTTTAAGGTTATCAGTTAGTGTTAGGTTTAAGGTTATCAGTTAGTGTTAGGTTTAGAGTTAGGTTAGGTTTAAGGTTATCAGTTGGTGTTAGGTTTAGAGTTAGGGTTAGGTTTAAGGTTATCAGTTAGTGTTAGGTTTAAGGTTATCAGTTAGTGTTAGGTTTAGAGTTAGGGTTAGGTTTAAGGTTATCAGTGTTAGATTTAGAGTTAGGGTTAGGTTTAAGGTTATCAGTGTTAGGTTTAAGGTTATCAGTTAGTCTTAGGTTTAGAGTTAGGGTTAGGTTTAAGGTTATCAGTGTTAGGTTTAAGGTTATCAGTGTTAGATTTAGAGTTAGGGTTAGGTTTAAGGTTATCAGTGTTAGGTTTAAGGTTATTAGTGTTAGATTTAGAGTTAGGGTTAGGTTTAAGGTTATCAGTTAGGGTTAGGTTTAAGGTTATCAGTTAGGGTTAGGTTTAAGGTTATCAGTTAGTGTTAGGTTTAGAGTTAGGGTTAGGTTTAAGGTTATCAGTTAGGGTTAGGTTTAAGGTTATCAGTTAGGGTTAGATTTAGAGTTAGGGTTAGGTTTAAGGTTATCAGTTAGGGTTAGGTTTAAGGTCATCAGTTAGGGTTAGATTTAGAGTTAGGGTTAGGTTTATGCTTAGGTTTAAGGTTCAGTGTTCAAGTTAGGGTTTGAGTTGGCTTAGTGTTTGGGTTAGGGTTAGGGTTTGGTTTAGGTTTAGTGTAATGGTTAGTGCTACGTTTAAGGTTAAAGTTAGGGTTAAGGTTAGGGTTAAGTTTAGGGTTAGGGATAAGCTTAAGCTTAGGGTTAGGGTTAGAGCTAGGGTTAGGCTTAGTGTTAGTGGTTAGAGTTAGGGTTAGGTTTAGGGCTATTGGTTAATGTTAGGGTTAGACTTAGGGTTAGGGTTAAGGTTAGGGTTAGTGCTTAGAGTTAGGGTTAAATTTAGGGTTTATTTTTAGGGTTATTGGTTAGTGTTAGGTTTAGAGTTAGGCTTAGGTTTATGCTTAGGTTTAGGGTTCAGGGTTAGGGGGTTAGAGTTAGTGTTAGTGGTTAGAGTTAGGGTTAGTGTTAGGGTTATGGTTAAGTTAGGGTTATGGTTAAGGTTAGGATTAGGGTTAGGTTTTGGAGTAGTCTTAAGGTTAGGGTTAGAGTTAGGACTGGGTTAAGATTAACGTTAGGGTTAGTGGTTAACATTAGGGTAGGGTTAAGGTTAGGGTTAGGGTTAGGGTTAGGGTTAGGGTTAGGGTTAGGGTTAGTCTAAAGTTTAGGGTTAGATTTAGGATTAACTTTAAGGTCAGGGTCAATTTTCAGAATTCAGGTTAGAATTAAGGTTAGGTTTAGGTTTATTGGGCAGTGTTAGTGTTAGATTTAGACTTAGGGTTAGGGTTTACTGCTCAAGTTAGGATTTGAGTTAGGGTTATAATTGGGTTAGTCGTTGGGTTAGGTTTAGGGTTTGGGTTGGCTTAGGGTTTAGTTTAGTTTAGGGTAATAGGGTTAGGGTTAGGTTTAGGTTTAAAGTTAGGGTTAGAGTTAGGGTTAAGGTTAGGATTAGGTTTGGCATTAAGGTTTAGTTTTAGGGTAAGGGTTTATTTTTCTGGTTATGGTTAGATTTAAGGTTGAATTTGTGTTGTGCTTTGGCTTAGTTTTAGGGTTTAGGTTGTCTTAGTGTTGGGTTTAGGTTTATTGCAATGGGTAGGGTAGGGTTATGTTTAGGGCTAGGGTAAGGCTTAGGGTTAGGGTTATGTTTAGGGCTAGGGTAAGGCTTAGTGGTAGGTTTAGGTTTAGGGTTAAGGTTTATGTCTAGGGTTAGGTTTAGGTTTTATTGTTCAGGTTAGGGTCAGATTTAGGCTTAGAACTGTCTTGGGGTTTGTATTAGGATTATAGTTTGGTTTGCCTTAGGGTTTGGTTTAGGGTTAGTATGAGGTTTAGGCTTAGATTTGTTTCGGGTTAGGGTTGAGTGTTCTGGTTAGGGTCAGAATTAGGCTTAGGGTTATATTTAGGATTAGGGTCTGGGTTAGGGTTAGGGTTAGGTTTAACTTCAGTATTGGTGTTAGGGTTTGTTTTAGTGTTTGATTTATGTTTAGCATTGGGTTTAGGTTTCGAGTTTGGTTTAGATTCAGGGTTATTTTTAGGCTTAGTTTCGGGGTTTGTTTTAGGCCTCGGCTTGGATCCATTATCTTAATGCCTTTGGCCTCCCAGCAGCCTTCAGTGCCTCCTGCTGCAGGGAGCCTTAGGTGAGCTAAGTGGCTCACAATTAGCAGCTCGTGAGATAAGATAAAGGCAGAGGTTTGCTTTTCATGTGTGTGTGAGAGAGAGAGAGAAGCCTCTCTGCCTCAGCACGACTCGCAGCTCCTTCGATTGCCTCAGCCCTGTGTGTGTGTGAGAGGGAGCTGCGGCTGTTCCCCCCCCCCCGAAGCAGAGCGCCGGCTGCGCTGCCTGGAGAAATCAAGCGCCAACGCCCCCTGGTAAGCCCTCGTTTCCCTCTGATTAGGGCTTAATCACCCTCCTCTGTCCTGCCACTTGTGAGCCAAGCTGGCAAACCCAGCTCCTGCTTCTCCTCCTCGCGGCCCTGGCCTGGGTTAAGCATCCTCCTGACCACCAGCAGCCACAGACTTGGACATCTTTGGGGTCCAGGATCACGGAACAGGTTGGGCTGGGCTGGGCTGGGCTGGAAAGGGCCTTCGAGACCATCCAGTTCCAAGCCCCTGCCAGGGGCAGGGACACCTCACACCAGCCCAGGTTGCCCAAGGGCTCATCCAACCTGGCTTTGGAACGGAATGGGATGGGATGGGATGGGATGGGATGGGATGGGATGGGATGGAGTGGAGTGGAGTGGAGTGGAATGGAATGGAATGGATTAGGATAGAATGGCTTGGAATGGAAGGGAATTGAATGGGATGGAATGGAATGGAACAGGATGGGATGGAAAGGGATGGGATGGGATGGATTAGGATAGAATGGCATGGAATGGCATGGAATGGAATGGAATGGAATGGAATGGAATGGAATGGAATGGGATGGGATGGAACAGGATGGGATGGGATGGGATGGGATGGGATGGGATGGGATGGGATGGGATGGACCAGGTTGGACAAGACCTCAGGGATCATCATTTAGAGCAGCCCGGAGCAGCACCTGCTGCGGGGAGCAAGTGATCACAGAGGATGGCAGCCGGGCAGGCGGCAGGGCTGGGCCCAGGGCAACCTCATGAGGCTCAACAGGGCCAAGGGCAAGGTCCTGCAGCTGGGGCAGGGCAGCCCCAGGCACACATCCAGGCTGGGCCAGGAGAGGCTCAAGAGCAGTGCTGAGGAGAAGGCCCTGGGGGTGTCAGCTGGTGACCAAGTCCCCAGCAGCCAGCAGTGGTCCCTGGCAGCCCAGAGCCAGCTGAGTGCTGAGCTGCAGCCAGAGCAGGGAGAGAGCAGCACAGGGAGGGGATTCTGCCCTCTGCTCTGCTCTGCTCTGCTCAGCCCCCACCTGCAGCACTGCCTCCAGCTCTGGGGCCCCCAGCACAGGGAGGGGATTCTGCCCTCTGCTCTGCTCTGCTCAGCCCCCACCTGCAGCACTGCCTCCAGCTCTGGGGGTCCCAGCACAGGGAGGGGATTCTGCCCTCTGCTCTGCTCTGCTCTGCTCAGCCCCCACCTGCAGCACTGCCTCCAGCTCTGGGCCCCCAGCACAGGGAGGGGATTCTGCCCTCTGCTCTGCTCTGCTCAGCCCCCACCTGCAGCACTGCCTCCAGCTCTGGGGGTCCCAGCACAGGGAGGGGATTCTGCCCTCTGCTCTGCTCTGCTCAGCCCCCACCTGCAGCACTGCCTCCAGCTCTGGGGGTCCCAGCACAGGGAGGGGATTCTGCCCTCTGCTCTGCTCTGCTCAGCCCCCACCTGCAGCACTGCCTCCAGCTCTGGGGGTCCCAGCACAAGAGGGACCTGGAGCTGCTGGAGAGGCTCCAGAGGAGGCCACAGAGATGAGCAGAGGCTGCAGAACCTCCCCTGTGGGGCCTGGCTGGGAGAGTTGGGGCTGTTGAGCCTGGAGAAGAGAAGGCTCCAGGCAGACCTCAGAGCAGCCTTCCAGTAGCTGAAGGGCTCCAGGAGAGCTGGGGAGGGACTCTGGACAAGGGCTGGGAGTGCCAGGCTGAGGGACAGTGGCTTTGAGCTGGGAGAGGAGAGACTGAGACTGGAGAGCAGGAGGAAACTCTCTCCAGTGAGGCTGGGGAGGCTCTGGCACAGGCTGCCCAGGGGGGCTGTGGCTGCCTCCTGCCTGGAGGTGTTCAGGACCAGGCTGGATGAGGCCTTGAGCAGCCTGTGCTGGTGGGAGGTGTCCCTGCCCAGGGCAGGGGGCTGGAACTGGATGGTCCTGAAGGCTCCTTCCAACCCAACCCCTTCCATGATCCTTTGAGCCTGTGGCTAGCTGGCTGAGGGATAACTCCTGGGACAGCCAGGTGACTGCAAGCAGTGCTGCTCCCCCACAGCCTTGCTCAGTCCTGGAAGCCACGGCACAGACTCCCCCCTCCCACCCTCAAATCTCACATGGCTCAGGCTGCTGTGATTGAATCAACCTTGTCCCCCTCCCCTCCACAGCAGGGCCATGATCCCTCACCCTGAGGCCATTCCCCCTCCTGGACCATGCCGTTCCCCGGGACAGTCCTTGGGGCCCTGGCTCTTTCATGCCAGGCTCTCTGTCCCCCAGGCAAGCAGCAGGGACAGGCAGCTCCACAGGCAGCCTGTGCCCAAGTCCTGATCAGCGTCCCAAGGCAGCTGCGGCCCGAGGAAGCTCCAGGGCCCTTTCTTTCGGACACGACATGCAGTTGTGGCCTTAGAAATGCTCTCCCCTGAGTGCTGCTTGCTCCTGGGGGACAACCAGTCCCGAGCCCTGGGCCCCTGCTGCCCTTCCCTTGCTGACCCTCCGCGCACAGGAGCCGCCAGACAGCCCCCAGGCACACATCAGAACCTGGCTTCCCTTCCCCCTCCCCCCACAGCTCCGCGGGGCAGCAGCTTCACTTCAGCATTCCCCTGGCTCCTCTGCATCTGCTGGCTGCCCAGGGCTGTCACACAGCATGGCAGGGGCTGGAAGAGACCCCTGGAGCTCATCCAGCCCAAGCCTCCTGCCAAGGCAGGGTCAGCTAGAGGAGCATCTCCAGGTGGGCTCTGAATGTCTCCCGGGATGGAGAGCTCCTAGACGAGGATCCACAGAGCACTGGGGCTGAAACAGCTCCGTCCTGAGCCACCAATCTGTCACAAGTGAGGTCCCCCAGGCTGCCCTCCCACAAGCACATCCCCCAGCAGCTGGGCAGCCAGGCACCACCCCTGCTCCACCTCCCCACCGCGGGAAGGCAGCTGCTTGCCCCTGTCCCACACCCCTGCTGGCCGCTCCGAGAGCCCTTTGCAGACCACACCTTCAGCCCAAGCCCCAGCTTGACAGGCCAGGGGGAAGGGAACAAAAATAGATCCAGGCTGGCTGTGAGGAAGAAGTTGTTGCCCATGAGGGTGGTGAGAGCCTGGCACAGGCTGCCCAGGGAGGTGGTGGCAGCCTCCTGCCTGGAGGTGTTTGCAGCCAGGCTGGAGGTGGCTGTGAGCAAGCTGCTGTGGGGTGAGGGGTCCCTGCCCATGGCAGGGGGCTGGGGCTGGCTGAGCCTTGAGGCCCCTTCCAGCCCTGACAGCTCTGTGGCTCTATGTCTCTGTGATTCTGTGATTCTATGGTTCCTGACCTAAGGTTTGCCTCTGCTGTGGGGGTGGAAGGCAGCGAAGAGGCCACAGAGTGTGGACAACCAGGCAAAGCTTCTCCTGGAGCTGACATTCAGGCTGTGGGGATGCAGCATTTTGGACCTTCCTTGTTATCTGCCTTTTTCCATCTCAACAGATGAGTTCTTTCCCCCTCTCTCTCCCCCCCTCCTCCCCCCTCTCCTTCCTTCTCCTCCCACCACTGCTTGGTGGCTTGGACAAAGGAGAGTTGAATCTGCTGTGACCAACAGGATTAAGAGGCTGATCCGCTGCAGTGCCCAGCCTGCAGAGACGCTCCTCCTTTGATGACCCCTGGGCTTCAGCAGCTGAGACCCTCTCAAAGTCATCAAGCAGAAGCAGTGGGAGATGGCTCAGCACAGCTCACTCAGCCTGCTGCACTTCTCAAGGGCAGCACTTCTCCATTTCCATGCATTCTCATTGTGAATCCAGAGGGACACTGTCACAGAGTCACAGAAAGGGATGGGCTGGAAGGGACCTGGAAGGTCATAGACCCATGGAATGGTTTGGGCTGGAAGGGACCTGGGAGGTCATAGACCCATGGAATGGTTTGGGCTGGAAGGGACCTGGAAGTCACCCAGTGCCAACCCCCTGCCCCTCATCCAGCCTGGCCTGGAACAGCTCCAGGCAGGAGGCAGCCACAGCCTCCCTGGGCAGGCTGTTCTCATCGTTGTTCCTGGAGGCCACAGGGAGGTGCCAAGGGGCATTTGGATCACCCACAACCGAGCTGCCAGCTCTGCTGGTGCCGGCCCCAGCTGGACGGACCGTGGGGCTTTCGTGGGGCACCGAGCCACCTGGGAGCGAGCTCAGCCTCATGAATCTGTGAAAGTGACCTTCCTTCCGTGCAGGGAGGGACAGAGGCGGCAGGCAGGCAGGGCAGCAGCTGTGCAGTCCTCAGTGGTGCTCCATCGGAGGCTCAGGTGCCTCCGCGCCGCCTGCTCGCTGATGCCTCGCCAAGACGTCTCCTCTCCAGGAGCACTTTTGAAGCCTCCTGGAAGGATTTGTTTTCCCTGGAGAGGAGGGAGGGCAGAGGGCAGAGCACCTGGTGCCAGCACAGGCTGGATGACAGCCAGCAGCTCCTGCCTCACGGCTTCTCCCCCTGCTTGCTGCTGGAGGTCGCCTGGGAAGCCGTCGTGTGCCCAGCAGGCCCCTGCCCTGCCCTGGCCTTGGCCCTCCGAGGAGTCCTCCTGCTCTGCAAGGGGCAGCTGCCTGCAAGGGTTAGGCTGAATTGTGGCTTTGCCCCCATTTTCCATGATTCTTTGGAAGCTACACTCCTTTCCTGGCAGCTTTCAGGCACCCCTTCAGCCTTGCCTGCTGGCTTCCACCTGCCCTTCCCGTCCCCTGCTCTGCTGGGGGCAAAGCTTCCTGAGCCAGCGTCTCTCCTCTCCCCAGCCCTCCCCTGGAGCCTCAGCTGGGCCAACCCACCACAGACACCTCTGCTGGGCCTTCAGGAGCCTCTGCATTGCAGAGCAGCTTTAGTTGGAGGAGACCTTTAGGACCATCAAGTCCAACCCTTCACCCAGCACTGCCAAGTGCACCTCTAAACCTTCTGCACAGCTCCACAGCTTTGCAGTCCCCCCAGGCACCCCCCAACATCACAGCCAGCCCTCCACCCAGCACTGCCAACCTCTAAACCCTGTCCCTCAGCACCTCTAAACCCTGTCCTTCAGCACCACAGCTTTGCAGTCCCCCCAGGCACCCCCCAACATCACAGCCAGCCCTCCACCCAGCACTGCCAACCTCTAAACCCTGTCCCTCAGCACCACAGCTTTGCAGTCCCCCCAGGCACCCCCCAACATCACAGCCAGCCCTCCACCCAGCACTGCCAACCTCTAAACCCTGTCCCTCAGCACCACAGCTGCACAGCTTTGAAACCCCTCCAAGGATGGGGACTCCACCACTGCCCTGGGCAGCTTGGTCCAAGGCCTTGGCAGCCCTTTCAGGGGAGAAATTGTTCCTCTTGTCCAAGCTGAACCTCCCTGGTGCAACCTGAGGAGGCTTCCTCTTGTCCTGTCACAACACAACAGCGTACAGCTAGACAGGCTGGAGGGGAGGAGGAAGTTCTTCCCCATGAGAGTGGTGAGGCCCTGGAATGGGTTGTGCAGGGAGGTGGTTGAGGCCCTGTCCCTGGAGGTGTTTCAGCCCAGGCTGGATGAGGCTGTGGCCAGCCTGCTCTAGTGTGGGGTGTCCCTGCCCATGGCAGGGGGGTTGGAGCTGGATGATCCTTGTGGTCCCTTCCAACCCTGACTGATACTGTGATACTATGATGCAGCTCTGGCTGCTTGAACTCCATTCCCCA
>JAAWVA010000933.1:0-15998 GCA_015227895.2 Colaptes auratus | reverse complement strand
TATGCTATGCTAGTCTATGCCATGGTATCTTGTCCAAAAAATCCATTGTCCTTTTTATGAGAAGCTGAATTGATAAAGGCATCTAAGGCACGGGATGGAACACACTTTACAATGGCAGTGAGCAGAGAGATTCCGAACTAGTCTGTGGATAGATTTCCAAGGTTTTGTAAAAGAGATGACATCAATGAGCAGAGCATTTTCTACAGACAGCCCTCTAGACAGTAAAATGAAACTGCATTTGTTAAAAGCAGCAAAGAATAGGCAAGCTCCCAGGGAGAAGAGTGTAAATGTGTAAATGATCACTAAACTGAGATGTACAAAATGCCATCTCTTCCCCTGCAGACCAGTGCTTTCTTCTGTATTGTACTCACCATACTCATCTTTCTGGGAGCTCTGCATTGAGATGAACTCTATAACCAAATCTCATGTTTCAAGGCTTCTGTTGACAGCCTGCAGGAGGGAAGGGACAATTCCTTTGCTTTTTTTTGATCCCACTTTACCCTCACACTCTGGGATGCTTGAGGGAAGACAAAGCTTCACTGATTGGCAGCAGCTAGACTGCAACTCTGGAAAAAGTTGCACCAGTGTCCTGCTAGGACACAAAGGATCTTTTTTTTCTGAAGTGTGTGTGTTGGTCTATCTTGCTCACATGCTGAGGGTCAAATTTAAAGTCAGATATGGAATTAGGAAGGAATTTTCCATCTCATGAAGACTGGCGAGAATCCCAAGTGCAACTAACTCACTGTTTTCTCAGCTCCCCAGACTTGCAGAGGGAGATGCAAATAACAAACTCCAACCCAGAGACTGAAGAGATTTCAAAAATCATTAAAAAAACCAAAGAAACCCCCCCCAAAAAAAAAGTCTTCAGGGTATGCAATCACTGCATGACTTGAAGAGCCTTGTTTCTTCCAAGTAAATGTGGGGCAAAAGATGCACAGTGTTTGGGGAATGGAAGGGTAAAGTGATGTTGTATGAATCAGGACAGTTTTACTGCAAGTTCCCTGGGGCACAATGACAGCAAACATGTTCAGAGAGCGTGCTACAGATGTGTCACTGACATGAAACAGGAATGGTGCAACACTGAATTCTGCTGCAGATTAACTAAACTTGGGTGGATGAGGAATGAACTCACTTAGCAGAGCTGTCACCTCTCAGTTCTTTAGGCAGTCAGAGAATCATGGAATGGAATGGAATGGAATGGAATGGAATGAATGGAATGGAATGGAATGGAATGGAATGGAATTAACCAGGTTGGAAAAGACCTTTGAGATCATCAAGTCCAACCTATCACCCAACACCATCGAATCAACTAAACCATGGCACCAAGTGCCTCATCCAGGCTCTTCCTAACACCTCCAGGGATGGTGACTCCACCACCTCCTGGCAGCACATTCCAATAGCCTCTCTCTTTCTGGGAGGAACTTCTCCAAACATACCAGTTAAATCTCCCCTGGCACAGCTTGAGACTGTGTCCTCTGTTGTGGGGCTGCTTGGCTGGGAAGAAGGACCAACCACCTGGCTACAGCTCCCTTCAGGGAGTTGTAGACAGCAAGAAGGTCACCCCCTGAGCCTCCTCTTCTCCAGGTAAGCAACCCAGCCCCTCAGCCTCTCCTCACAGGGCTGTGCTCCAAACACCTCCCCAGCTTTGTTGCCCTTCTCTGGACACCTTCCAGCAACTCAACATCTGGTTAGAAAAGACCACCAAGCCCAATCATTATCTAACTCCACCAAGTCTGGGGTTAACCGATGTCCCTTAGCACCACATCTCTGTGTCTTTCAAACACCTCCAGGGACGGTGAGTCCTCTTAGAGTACCTAAAAAATGACCAGAAAACCATCTGAAAACCAAGCCACTACTTATAACTCCTATAAGTACCTTTGGTGTTGACATATCAATTTACTGAAAAGGGAAGTGTTTCCTGTCGTGTCAGCACTGTAGAAGTTGAAGCCTGGGTCACATGAATACTTGTCTCGAGCATAAACAAAAAGCTTTGATAAGTTCCAGATCCAGAGTTCCTTTCCTGTGGGTGCTACTGTAGTGAAGCAGAACAAGCCTGGCTCGATGTTCAGATAGCAGGCGAAACCTGCAGTGTTAGCAGTGTGTGTGATACTTGGTTTTGACTTACAAACTGAACAGAGCAAAGACAAAAGCCCAAAGGAGAATAAATAGAGATGAACAAGAGGTCATTTTACTGAGAGCTCACTTTTATGAGAGCTACTGACACTTAGAAGGGGAAGTGCAAACACTGTACTTGAAAAACTCCTTCTCATCTCTTATTTTCCCCTTTTTGACTGTAATACAATACAATAGGATAAACCAGGTTGGAAGAGACCTTCAAGATCATCATGTCCAAACCTATCGACAATCCAACCACTTAAACAAAAACCATGGCACCAAGCACCCAAAGTATTCCTCCTGAACACCTCCAATGAAGGTGACTCCACACCTCCCCAGGCAGCCCATTCCATGGGATCACTCTCTCTGTAAAGACTTATTCCACCATCCAGCCTAAACCTGCCCTGGTGCAGCTTGAGACTTAACACATCCAAGTGCTGGGTTATGCACATTGGCTACAGCAACCCCAGGCAGCGCTACAGGCTGGGGTCGAATGGTGGAGAGCAGCCAGGCAGAGGGACTGGGGGTGCGTCGATGGTAGGCTGAACATGAGCTTGCAGTGTGCCAGGGGGCCAAGAGGGCCAATGGCATCCTGGCCTGCATCAGGAAGAGTGTGGCCAGCAGGAGCAGGGAGGTCATTCTGCCCTGTACACTGCACTGGCTAGGCCACACCTCGAGTCCTGTGTCCAGTTCTGGGCCCCTCAGTTTAGGAAAGATGTTGAGTTGCTGGAAGGTGTCCAGAGAAGGGCAACAAAGCTGGGGAGGGGCTTGGAACACACAACCTATGAGGGGAGGCTGAGGGGGCTGGGGTGCTTAGCTGGAGAAGAGGAGACTGAGGGGTGACCTTCTTGCTCTCTACAACTCCATGAAGGAGGTTTTAGCAAGGTGGGGGTTGGTCTCTTCTCCCAGGCAGCCAGCAGGCAGAACAAGAGGAAACAGTCTAAGCTGTGCCAGGGGAGGGTTAGACTGGTGTAGGAAGAAGTTCTACACAGAGAGAGTGATTGCCATTGGAATGGATGCCCAGAGAGGTGTTCAGGAGGAGACCTGATGGGGTGCTTGGTGCCATGATCTAGTTGTTTAGGTGGGTTGGATTGGTTGATAGGTTGGATGTGATGACCTTGAAGGTCTCTTCCAACCTGGTGTATTGTATTGTATTGTCTTATTGTATTGTATTGTGTACCGATTCAATACCCAAAGTATGTCATTGCTAAACCTCAGCTTAAGCTAAAACAGCCAATAGAACACAAATTGAAAGGGAACAAGCACCAAAGATCTCTCAATGGGAAAAAAAATTGCTTGAGCAAACTGGGTTCTGTGAACTGGAAAACGCTGTGAAAATATCAGACAGGCAGTGAAAAAGTCCCACAAGAATCAAGGCAGCAAACGTTCAGAAATTGTCTGGGAGCACCAAATTTTAACCAAATTGCTTGTGGTTTATTTTGGTTCCATATGTCTGATAACACTGCTAAAGAGCCCAGCTGAAGAGTCAGCCACTCACCTTTGCAACTTATAGAATAGAGTAGAGTAGAGTAGAAGTAGGTAGAGTGGAATGGAATGGAATGGAATGGAACGGAATAGAATAGAATTAACCAGGTGGAAAAGACCTTCAAGATCATCAAGTCCAACCTATCACCACACCATCTAATCAAATCAACCATGGCACCAAGTGCCTCACCCAGGCTCTTCCTAAATACCTCCAGGGATGGTGACTCCACCACCTCCCTGGGCAGCCCATTCCAATGGCCAATCTCTCTTGCTGGGAAGAACTTCTTCCTCACCTCCGCCTAAACTTCCCCTGGGCACAGCTTGAGACTGTGTCCTCTTCTTCTGGTGCTGGTTGCCGGGAAAGAGACCAACCCCCACCTGGCTATAACCTCCCTTCAGGGAGTTGTAGAGAGCAAGAAGGTCTCCCCTGAGCCTCCTCTCCTCCAGGCTAAGCAACCCCAGCTCCCTCAGCCTCCTGCCAGTGTCAAGGCAGACTGCTTGTAAACAGAAGATAACCCTTTGTACCTTACTCTTTGGAAGATAAAGGAAAAAAATCCACCAAAACAATGCACCTCTCTATTGGTCTTCTGTAAGGAATCAAGAAGAGCACAAAACTACAACTAGCAATTGTAACCAGCTTCTGAGCTCAACCCATTAGCAATGAAATGCTGCTAAGGCGGCAGCTGCAGGAGGTCCAGTAAACAACGACTCAGGAACACGACAAGTGCTCGCTCATATGTTTGATTTCTTGCGGCTTCATTTCTTGCTCAGTCACTCACTTCTTGTGCAGTGTTGAATGCAGTAAAAGAAAAACTGCTTCCCCAGCCAGTAAATAGCTGACAAGAAGCTTTAACTCCTTCTGTGGAGGATGGAGCATGCTGAGACTGCATTGCTGTTTCATCAAAAAACCAGAATATTTTCCACAGAAATTATCATAATGGCATCGTATTTCCTCTCACAGCCTCCTCCAGGATCAAGACTTCCTAACAAACATTAATTAAGCCTTGCCACCAAAGACAAATGCTTCTAACGCTACAATTTAGCCTGGAGAAGTGGAGGCTCAGGGGAGACCTTATTGCTCTCTACAACTCCCTGAAGGGAGGTTGTAGCCAGGTGGGGGTTGGTCTCTTCTCCCAGGCAACCAGCACCAGAACAAGAGGACACAGTCTCAAGCTGTGCCAGAGGCTTAGGCTGGAGGTCAGGAGGAAGTTCTCCCCAAAAAGAGAGATTGGCCACTGGAATGTGCTGCCCAGGGAGGTGTTGGAGTCACCATCCCTGGAGGTGTTCACAAAGGGATTGGATGTGGCACTTGGTGCCATGGTTTAGTAGTCACGAGGTGTTGGGTGACAGGTTGGGCTTGATGATCTCTGAGGTCTTTTCCAACCTTGGTGATTCTATGATTAAGACTGTGGGCAGTAGGTTCCATCAGGAGTAGGGTCGATTCTATGATTCTACGTGGGAAAATACAACAAGCAGCCAATACTTACCCAAGCAAATTTAAAAGGCTGCTTTCAGTCTTTATTTGTATTTCTTGCACTCCCCAAAAGTGAAATTGGAAAAAGGATACTGTTCCCTGCTAGCCTTTCTCCGAGCCCTCAGCTCTCTGAAGCCTCAAACCACTGAGCCTGTAAATTCGATTTCTGCGTCTGGAGGCCTCAGCACTAATAGCTGTGTCTGGAACACCAGCACCAAGGGAGAGTAGTGTCTTCAGAGCTCAGAGGAAGCAGCAAGGGGAGAGACAGGGAAGATTTAGATTATTTATTTTAAAGAGAGATTAGTAAGAGAAGAATATCATAAGAGCCTGTTATTTTATTAGCAGCATCTAGAGGGCCTTGACAGGCTGGAGAGGTGGGCAAAGCCAACCTCCGAGCTTCAACAAGACCAGGGCAGGGTCCTGCAGCTGGGTCGAGGCAATCCAGGCACAAATCCAGGCTGGGCAGGACTGGCTGGAGAGCAGCCCTGAGGAGAGAGACTTGGGGGGTGCTGGGGGAGGAGAAGCTCAACAGGAGCTCTCAGTGTGCACTTGCAGCCGGGAAAGCCAATCAGATCCTGGCCTGCAGCAGGAGAAGGTGGCCAGCAGGTCAAGGAGGGGATTCTCCCCTCTGCTCTCAGCTCTGCTGAACCCCCACCTGGAGTACTGCCTCCAGTTCTGGAGCCCCTATTCCAAGAGGGATCTGGAGGTGCTGGGAAGGTGTACAGAGCAGGGCCACGAGGATGAGCAGAGGGCTGGAGCACCTCTCCTGTGAGGACAGACTGAAGGAGTTGGGCTGTTCAGCCTGGAGAAGAGAAGGCTCCCAGGTGACCTCATTGTGGCCTTCCAGTATCTGAAGGGGCTACAAGAAGGCTGGGGAGGGGATTCTCAGGCTATCAGGGAGTGATAGGACTAGGGGGAAGGATGAAGTTGAGGTGGGGAGATTCAGGCTGGACGGAGGAGGAAGTTCTTCACCATGAGGGTGGTGAAGGCTGGAATGGGTGTCCAGGGAGGTGGTTGAGGCCCTGTCCTGGGGGTGTTTAAGCCCAGGCTGGATGAGGCTCTGTCCAGCCTGATCTAGTGTGGGGTGTCCCTGCCCATGCAGGGGGGTTGAACTAGATGATCCTTGTGGTCCCTTCCAACCCTAACTGAAACTATGAAACTATGAAACTATGAAAGTAAGAGCACCAAAATAGAGGTACAGACACAGACAAAAGCACCAGAATTCACACCTCTATCTAATGTGTTAAGTTCACTCTCCAGCAGAAGTCATCGCTGGTTATTGCAGAACAAGGCAGACAGATATAGGATATTAACCTCCCACCTCAGCTTCAACCTTCAACCTTCATCTCAGAGAATACAAGTTGTTTAAACACTGAGACAAAAGGTCTTATCTTTCTACCAATCAAGGTCAGCATTAGCAATGTATGCTCTATAGATCATTCATCATTACTTCAACAAAAAATAACATTTGCAAGCCTCCTGCATGCCGTGCTTGAATTTCCACTGACTGGTAAAAATCCAGGGTAATAGAATAGAATAGAATAGAATAGAATAGAAAGATAGATAGAATAGAATAGAATAGAATAGACCAGGTTGGAAAAAGACCTATGAGATCATCAAGTCCAACCTATCACCCAGCACCATCTAATCAACTAAACCATGGCACCAAGTGCTCATCCAGTTTTTCCTGAACACCTCCAGGATGGTGACTCAACCTCCCTGGGCAGCACATTCCAATGGCTAGCAACTCTCTCTGTGAAGGACTTTCTCCTCACCTCGAGACTAACTTCCATTGCCACATCTTAGACTGTGTCCTCTTGTTCTGGTGCTGGATGTGGGAGAAGAGACCAACCCCCACCTGGCTACAACCTCTCTTCAGGAGTTGGAGAGAGCAAGCAGGTCTCCCCTGGCCTCCCTTCTCCAGGCTAAGCAACCCCAGCTCCCTCAGCCTCTCCTCACAGGGCTGTGCTCCAGACCCCTCCCCAGCTTTGTTGCCCTTCTCTGGACACCTTCCAGCAACTCAACATCTTTCTAAACTGAGGGCCCAGAAGGGACACAGGACTCAAGGTGGGCCTAACCAGTGCTGTGTACAGGGGCAGAATGAGCTCCCTGCTCCTGCGGCCCACACTGTTCCTTATACAGGCAGGATGCATTGGCCTTTTGGCCCCCTGCGCACAGAGCTGCTTTCAACAGCACCCCAGGTCCTCTCTGCCTGGCTGCTCTCCAGCCACTCTGACCCCAGCCTGTAGCACTGCATGGGGTTGCTGTGGCCAATGTGTAGAACCTGGCACTTGGATGTGTTCAATCTCCTGCCTGGACTCTGCCCATCTGTCCAGCTGGCAAGGTCCTCTGCAGAGCTCTCCTGCCCTCTAACAGATCAACTCCTGCCCCCAGCTTGGTGTCATTTGCAACTTACTGAAACCCCATACTGATTTTTTCTCTATCTGACTGAAGGACAGACTTGAGTACATGTCCCAAACATGTTACTCTGCTCATATAAAGGCCATCAGGAAGAGACAATGCTCAAACTGTACTTGGGGGGGGGGAAAAGAGGAACAGTGCTGGAATCCAGAAACTCAAATTCAGCTCTTCCTTTCCCTTTCTCAAATAATTCAGTTGTCTTCACCATGTGTGTGGTCATCAGATCAGCTATCAAGGACTATGATACAGACACCAAGCTATTATGTATATTGAAATGATTACTACTTATGAATTTATAAACATTTGTTTAGTACAGGTATATTAATGTATGACTTGCATTGAATCACAGAAATCCCAGCAGTGTCTCTCTCGGTATGAACCTCTTTCCTAAGATCCAGTCTAAACCTGCCCTGGCGCAGCCTGAGACTGTGTCCTCTTGTTCTGGTATGGCTGCCTGGGAGAAGAGACCAACCTCTACTTGGCTACAACCTCCCTTCAGGTAGTTGTAGAGAGCAATAAGCTCACCTGAGTCTCCTCTTCTCCAGGCTAAGAAACCCCAGCTCCTCTCTGTTGCCTCTATGTCAATATCCTGTTCCTGGCTGTGTCGTTGCTAGTCAAACTCTCACCAGTGCCTAGTCAGCTGGGATCAAGCCATTTTGAAGGAAGTTTGCACCTGTCAGCCCAATGAGAATAAGCAAAGTGGGCTTTACCTGCAGCTTTAAGACAATGCGTTTTTAGGGGGGGGGAAACGTTGTCATATCGCAAGGACATGAGGTCCACACCACTGTGGTTACACAAGTCATCCTTGAGAAGTCAGGCCTTCAGAGAAGCAACTGTTTGAGCACCATTTACTGTCCATGCATTTGACACACAGAATCATAGAATCAGTAAGGTGGAAAAGAACTCAGAGATCATCAAATCCAACTATCACCCAACACCTCAGGACTAACTAAACAATGCTCCAAGTGCCACATCCCTCTTGAACACCTCCAGGGATGGTGACTCCACTACCTCCTGGGCAGCACATTCAATGGCAATATTACTCTGTGGAGAATTTCTCCTCACCTACAGCTAAACTACCCTGGGCACAGCTTGAGACTTGTCCTCTTGTTCTGGTGCTGGTTGCCTGGGAGAAGAGACCAACTCCCACCTGGTACAACCTCCCTTCAGGTAGCTGTAGAGAGCTACCTGATGTATCAGATGTATCCATCATTGCAGTTCAGCTTTCCCTAAGCCAGTGTTCAATATAGAACTATAAATATAAATATTTAGATAGAGAGTAGATAGTTAGATACACACACACACACACCCTAAAAACATAGATCTGTTTCTTATGTACCTCCAGCAAAACATCCATTTTCCAGCATATCTAAAGGGTGGAGGTCAAGGGATGGGTCTGGGCTCTTTTCAGTGGTGTCCAGTGACAGGAAAAGGGCAACAGACACACTCCTAGCACACAGGAGATTTCACTTAAACATAAGGGAAATCTTAGTTCCTGTGAAGGTGCCAGAGCACTCAACAGGCTGGCCAGAGAGGCTGTGGAGTCTTTCTTGGAGACTTTCAAAAAACCCACTGGAATTGTGCAACCTAATCAGGTGCCCATGCTCTAGCAGTGGGGGTGGACTAGATGACCTCTGAAGGTCCCTGCCCAATCCCTACCAGACTGTGAGCCTGTGACTGAGTAAAAACACTTTGCTGAATAAAGACAGCTACAGCAACAGGGAACAACCCGAGTAGGACTAGTGATGGAGAGCAATGGGCAGAGTCCAACGGCATGAGACTGAACACATCCAAGTGCCAGGTTCTGCACATTGGCCACAGAACCCCGGCAGTGCTACAGGATGGGGTCAGAGTGGCTGAGAGCAGACAGCAGAGAGGGACCTGGGGGTGCTGGTTGATCTGTAGGTGAACATGAGCTGCAGTGTGCCCAGGGGCCAGAAGGCCAATGGCATCCTGGCCTGCATCAGGAATGGTGTGGCCAGCAGGAGCAGGGAGGTCATTCTGCCCCTGTACACTGCATGGTTAGGCCACACCTTGAGTCCTGGTCCAGTTCTGGGCCCCTCAGTTTAGGAAGGAGGTTGACTTGCTGGAAGGTGTCCAGAGAAGGGCAACAAGTTGGTGAGGGGCTTGGAACACAAGCCCTGTGAGGAGAGGCTGAGGGATCTGGGGCTGTTTAGTCTGGAAAAGACTGAGAGGGGATTTAATAAATGTTTCTAAATATCTGAGGGCTGGGGGTCAGGAGGGAGGGACAGGCTCTTCTCCACTGCACCCTGCAGTGGATATAAACTACAGCACAGGAGGTTCCACCAACATGAAGAGGAACTTCTTCACTGTGAGGGTCACAGAGCACTGGAGCAGGCTCCCCAGAGAGGTTGTGGAGTCTCCTCTGTGAAGACTTTCGGACCCATCTGATGATTCCTGTGCATCCTGTGCTGGATTTCTATGGCCGGCTCTGGCAGGGGGGTTGGGCTTAATGATCTCCAGAAGTCCCTTCCAACTAACATCCTGTGAACCTGTGAACTACCAGACCTTTTCCGTTTTAAGCCATGGAAGCAAAAACATGTTTAGGAATGCCAGTGCATTGGTGAGGAGGACCTTTGTCTGCAAAACACAGCATGATGGCAAGAAAGCCAACAGCATCCTGGGATGCACTCAGAAGAGTGTGGCCAACAGGTCAGTGGACATCTACTCCTCCCTGTGCGCTGAGGCCTGAAATACCGTGTCCAGTTCTGTGCTTGCCAGTTCAAGAAGAAAAAAGAGCTGCTAGAGAGAGTCCAGCAGAGAGCCACAGAGATACTGAGGGGACTGCAAACATATGAGAAGAGACTGAGAGACCTGTTGTTTAGCCTGGAGCAAGCAGACTGAGGGGGGATCTTATTAATGCTTACAATAGCTAAATGGCAAGTGTCAGAAGGATGGAGCCAGGCTCTTCTCAGAGGTGTCAGTGGACAGGACAAGGTGGTGGTAGGCACAAACTGGAACACAGGAGGTTTCCATGTAAACAGAAGGAAAAATTCTTGCCTTGAAGTGTGGCAGAGCACTGGAACAAGTCTCAAATCTCAGAGGCATTCCAAACCCACATGGACATGCTCCTGTGGGATTTATACTAGGGATCCTGCTCTAGCAGGGAGGTTGCAAAAGATGATTCAGAGGTCCCTTCCAAACCCCACATTCTATGATTGCATGATTCTGAAGTCCAGTCAGGCCTGCTTGGCCCTGATCTAGATGAAAGACTAGAAGTGGATCACTCCTAAATTTACCATGGCACATAAGATCACAGTCACTCAATGAGGAATTGGGTCTTCCTCTTTCTGACCTCAAATTGCACTGGAATTTGTAAAACAGACCCACTTCCCCCAAACACTTCTATGGCTTCCACACTTGATTTGAAATAAGATTTATTCTCTGTCAAATTCTATCCTCGTTTTTCCTTTAGGGAAACCTAATCCAACTGTCTCAATCTCCCTCTCACTATTGCCCAGAACAACAAGACCTGCTTTGGTTTGGAACACCACACACTGGCAGGGAGCTCAGATCCAGGCTCAGCTCAGGTGTGGAAGCAGGCTATCATCTGTGCTGAAGAGCACACATCCCTCACACGCCAGAGCATGAACCACAGAATCTTTATGGTTGGAAAAGACCTTTAAGATCAGCAAGTCCAACTATCAACCAGCACCACATGGCCACTAAACCATGTTTCTGAACACTCCAAGGATGGTGACTCCACCAGTTCCCGGGCAGGCCTGTTCCAATGCTTCGCTATAAAGAAGAAGCTCAACAGGAGCTCTCAGGTGCACTTGCAGCCCGGAAAGCCAATCAGATCCTGGGCAGCAAGGGAGAAGAGTGGCCAGCAGGTCAAAGGAGAGGGATTCTCCCCCTACTCAGCTCTGTGAGACCCCACCTGGAGTACTGCCTCCAGCTCTGGCAGCCCTATGACAAGAGGGATCTGGAGGTGCTGGAAGGTGTCCAGAGACGGGCCACGAGGATGATCAGAGGGCTGGAGCCTCTCTGTGAGGACAGACTGAAGGAGTTGGGGCTGTTCAGTTGGAGAAGAGAAGGCTCCCAGGTGACTCATTGTGGCCTTCCAGTATCTGAAGGGGCTACCAGAAGGCTGGGGAGGGACTTCTCAGGATCAGGAGTGATAGGACTAGGGGGAATGGAATGAAGCTGGAGGTGGGGAGATCAGGCTGGAGGTGAGGAGAGTGTCTTCACCATGAGGGTGGTGAAGCCCTGGAATGGGTTGCCAGGGAGGTGTTGAGGCCTGTCCTGGAGGTGTTTAAGCCCAGGCTGGATGAGGCGTGGGGCTGGCGCCTGAGGTGTTGTAGTCCCTTGTGGTCCATTCCAAACCTGACTGATAATAGATACTATGATAAAGCAAGAATCAAAATTTACCAGGTTGGGAAAGGCTTG
Source organism: Colaptes auratus (assembly GCA_015227895.2). Taxonomy (NCBI): domain Eukaryota; kingdom Metazoa; phylum Chordata; class Aves; order Piciformes; family Picidae; genus Colaptes; species Colaptes auratus. Next base: position 4,093 of record JAAWVA010000933.1, on the reverse strand, counting down.
ACAAAAGGAAAGTTAGGCACAGGGAAGAAAAATACATAGTAACAGAGTCAGGAGGTAGATAAGAGGACACAGCTTTGAACAAAGTTTCAAACTCCAATTTTGAGCACAGAACAAATAATATTAAGCAAGTTCTTTGTATTGATTTGATGTACCTTAAAAGGATCCAATAGTTGGGCACCTGCTTTCTATATGTAAACTAATAATAGTTAAAGATTATGAATCAGAATCATTGAATCATTTTGGTTGGAAAAGTCCTTTAAGATCATCAAGTCCAACAGTTCTCTGTCTCCACCAGGTCTGGTGCTAAACCATGTCCTCAGAACCACCTTTCTGTGTCTTTGAAACAACTCCCAGAGGAGCCAGTTCCAGTCTTGAGAACCTTTCAGGGAAGAACTTTCTTCTAATACCCAACCTAAACCTCCTCTGGCGTACCTTAGGCCATTTCTTCATCCTATCACTTGCAACAGGCAACCAGCACCAGAACAAGAGGACACAGTCTCAGGCTGCGCCAGGGGAGGTTTAGGCTGTAGGTTAGGAGGAAGTTTTACACAGAGAGTGACTGCCATTGGAATGGGCTGCCCAGGGAGTGGTGGAGTCACCATCCTGGAGGGTGTTTAAGAGGAGACTGGATGAGGCACTTGGTGCCATGGTTAGTTGATTGGGTGGTGTTGGATGATAGGTTGGACATGATGATCTTGAAGGTCTCTTCAACCTGGTTTATTCTATTGTTATTAAGGAGAGAAGAGACAACCACCACTCCGAACAACCTTCCTTAAGTGAACAACAGCGAAGGAAAATTCTTCCTGATAGACATTTCTGAACAATATACTAAACCTGTGGGAGGTAACTAGCATTCCAGAACCAGAATCCATTTTACCTATAGTCAACTTGTAACTCTCTGATTACTCATGCATGATTAAATAACTCTGTGAGCATGGAGCAGGAAGTTCTTCCTCAAATCACAGCTGACCTGAAAGATGGATTTTGCTATTCTGTATAAATGGGCTGAAATAACTTCAGTCATGGGAGCACAGAGCTCAGAAATGCAGTAGCTCAGATTTGTGTTGCTCTGCTCATCCTTTCTTCCCCCCACCACCATCTCTGTCTCAGTATAGAATGAATGAGAATGACCTTTGAATTTTTCAGCTGAGAGTTGCATTATCAACAGTATCATCACATCACCATGCCAGTGTTTCTAGAAAGCCACCATCCTAGGTGATCCTTAGTGTAATTTATGGGTATGAACATAGAGTCTTGGAAGATAGGAGAAGGATACAGCTTGCTTAGCTGTCTGCAGAGTTAACTACAAGATCCTTTCATTTTCTCAGGCATCTAGGAAAAAAAACAGAGGTACAGTGCATAACAGGTGGGGATAAGGTTTTCCATTTGATACAGTTATGGGAGTTGCTGGAAGGTGTCCAGAGAAGGGCAACAAAAGCTGGGGAGGGGTTTGGAGCACAGCCCGTGAGGAGAGGCTGAGGGAGCTGGGGTTGAGCCCAGGAGAAGAGGAGGATCAGGGGGAGACTTCTTGCTCTCTACACTCCTGAAGGGAGGTTGTAGCAAGGTTGGGGTTGGTCTTTTCCCACTCTCATCACCTCTCTTCTCCCAGGCACCCAGCACCAGAACAAGAGGACACCGTCTCAAGCTGTGCCAGGGGAGGTTAGGCTGGAGGTTAGTAAGAAGTTCTACCAGAAAGAGGAGATTGGCCATTGGAATGTGCTGCCCAGGAGGTGGTGGAGTCACCATCAGGAGGTGTTTAGGAAGAGACTGGATGAGGCCCTAGTGCCAGGTTTTTGATGATAGATGGTTTGGATGATAGGTGGGCTCAATGATCTCAAAGTTCTATTCCAACTGGTTAATCACTTCAATTCAATTCAATTCAATTCATTCATTCTATTCTATTCTGAGTGAGAACATTTGGATATTTTTCTATGCAATTATTACTCCAAACCATTTAAGATGCACTCTGAATAGCAGTATGTTAAACAGATGTCAGGACTGCAGTGGGTTTGCAAACTAAACAATCCTAGAATCACTGAATTGTCTGGCTGGAAAAGACCTTCAGATCATTGAGTCCAGTAAGTCTCAACTGAGTCTGGTCCTAAAACTCAGTGCCACAACTTCGCCACTTGTAAACACCTCGAGGAATGCGATTCAACCACCTCTCTGGGGAGCATATTCCAGGGTTTGAGAACCTTGTGGTGAAGAAGTTTCTTCTAATAGCCAACATAAACCTCCCCTGGTGCACCTGAAGCCGTTTCCTCTTGTCCTGTCATTGTTACTAGGGAGAAGAGACCAAACACCCACCTTGGTACTACCCTCTCAGGTGCTGTAGAAAGCGAGGTCTCCTCTCAGACCAGAGGAATCAGTGGAAGAGGGTTGGTTTTCCCAAGATTTACAATCTATACAGATTAGGTTTTTACTAATTAATAGAAAATGAAGACAGCAGACGGCAATGCATTAGGCATCCTGGACACACATGGCTTAAAACACCTGAGTGAGAAGGGGCAAGTGCTGCAGTGAACACTTACACATAAGTAAATGTTGAGTACAAGATGCCCTGATTCTCCAAGCTGGTTTGGGTATAAAACCAGAGAAGGTGAAACAAAAGTGGGTTTATGCTATCTTAGCAGTTTCCCAACTCCAGTAACAAAGGGGGAGGCCAGCCCCAGCCATGTTTGCCACTGCCTGGGGTTCCAACAGGACTGCTGGGAGATGGTTTAACTCCCACAGCTCTTTTCTTCAGGTACAGGAAGTGTTGAGGGAGCAGGGCTGGTACTGAGGGAATTAGGTCTCAGGTCACGGGTGCCCTTGTCTGAGCTAGGCATGTTTTGGGGTTCACCCTCAGGACAATACTCAGGTTGCTGCTCAGTGTGTGTCATTACACTAAACTCCCAATGATCCATCATCAGGAAGGCTGCTGAGGCCAAGGTTTTTGAAATTGAAGGAGGGGAGAGTGGGATGCCTCAGTTCTGGAGCCCCCTGTAACTGAGGGATCTGGAGGTGCTGGAAGGGTCCAGAGAAGGGCCAGAGGAGGAAGCAGAGGGCTGGAGCCATCTCCTGTGAGGACAGATCTGGGAGTTGGGGCTGTTCAGTCTGGAGAAGAGAAGGCTCCCAGGTGACCTCATTGTGGCTTCAAGTATCTGAAGGGGCCTGCCACAAGAAGGCTGGGGAGGGACTTCTCAGGATCTCAGGTAGTGATAGGACTAGGGGGAATGGAATGAAGCTGGAGGTGGGGAGATTCAGGCTGGATGTGAGGAGGAAGTTCTTCCCCATGAGAGTGGTGAGGCCTGGAATGGGTGTCCAGGGAGGTGGTTGAGGCCCCATCCTGGAGGTGTTAAGCCCAGGGGATAGCGTGGCCAGCCTGATCTAGTGTGGGGTGTCCCTGCCCATGGCAGGGGGTTGGAATAGCTGATCCTGTGGTCCCTTCCAAACCGACTGATACTATGATACTATGAAATTCTATGGTTGGCTACGTTGGGGTAGTGCAGCAATGAATAGAGCAATAGCTGACTTACAGATGCTGCAGAAGAGGTTTGGAAAGGTGATCGATCTGAAATCATCCCAAATATGATCATGCTGTACAGACAGAGACCTAATATCCCAACAGGAAAGCTTTTTCAGAAACACCTCCATTTAAAAGCCAGACTCTGTGAACCTGTGTGCATGAAACACAGTATATAGGCAAAGCAGAGAGATGCCATAGGTCACTATGTTCATCTTCAATTTCTATCAGCCCCCAGTATTAAAGGAAAAGATTAGAGCTTGAGTTACCCAACCCCATTGACCCTGTATTAGCGAAACTCTGTTTCTAATGAAGAAATACAGATTTCATAATCCCTTTCCCCAACAGGATGCAAACCCCCTGAGCATCTAAAATACTTCATTGAGAGGAGGAAATGTGCATCATTAGGTACACACCAGAGCTGCTGCCATGCTTAACTAAGAATTAATTCTAGTAATTGCTTTGTGATGTTCCATGAATAATTTGTAGTGCTTTGCTTCTGAAGAAGGTGGCATAACATTGGTTGTGAGCATCATGGAGGTAAGTTGCCAGCAACTACAGGCTGAAGTCAGAGATAAATTCTCAAAA
>JAAWVA010000932.1:0-16003 GCA_015227895.2 Colaptes auratus | reverse complement strand
CCCCCTCCCCAGCCCTATAACCAGCCCTTCCTCCCCCATAGCTGCCTTATAGCCCCCTCCCCAGCCCCCTCCCCACTCCCATAACCAGTTCCTCCTCCCTCCCATAGCTGCCTTATAGCCTCCTCCTCAGCCCCACAGCTTCCCCCCAGCCCCCTCCCCACCCCTATAACCAGCCCCCCCAGCTGCCTCATAGCCCCCTCCCCACTCCCATAACACCAGCCCCTCACCCCCACAGCTACCTCATAGCCTCCTCCTCAGCCCCCCCAGCCCCTTCCCACCCCTATAACCAGCTCCTCCATCCCCATAGCTGCCTTATAGCCCCCTCTCCAGCCCCATAGCCTGCCCCCAGCCTCCTCCCCAGCTCTATAACAAGCTCCTCTACCCCCATAGCTGCCTTATAGTCCCCTCCCCAGCCCCCCAGCTACCCCACCCCCCCCCCACCCCCATAACCAGCTCCTCCCCCCCACAGCTGCGTTATAGCCCCCTCCCCAGCCCCATAACTGCCCCCCAGCCCCCTCCCCAACCCTAACCAGTCCCTCCACCCCCCCACCCCTCATAGCCCCCTCCCCAGCCCCACAGCTTCCCCCCAGCCCCCTCCCCCACCCCATAACCAGTCCCCCCAGCCCATAGCAGCGCCTCATAGCCCCCTCCTCACCCCCCCAGCCCCTTCCCCACCCCATAACCAGCTCCTCCACCCCCACAGCTGCTTTATAGCCCCCTCCCCAGCCCCATAGCTGCCCCCAGCCCCCTCCCCACCCTGTAACCAGTCCTTTCCACTCCCACACCTACCTCATAGCCCCCTCCCCACCCCATAGCTGCCCCCCAGCCCCCTCCCCACTCCCATAACAGCCCCTCCCCCCCACAGCTATCTCATAGCCCCCTCCCCAGCCCCATAACTGCCCCCCCAGCCCCCTCCCCACTCCCATAACCATTCCCTCCACTCCTCCAGCTACCTCCTAGCTCCCCAGCCCCTTGACTGCCCCATACCTGCCCCCCACCCCCCAGCTGCCTCATAGCCCCCCCCCCCATCCCCCTGTGGCCGCCCTCGCCCCCAGGGATGATGGAGGTTGCTGCCTGACCGCTGCGTGCCCATCGCCAAGAGGGAGCTGCTCTACATGGGGGCCGTGGGGCTGGCCTGCTGGCTGGGGGGCATCATCTTCATCGACAGGAAGAGGCCACCGAGGCCAAGAGCGTCCTTGCCGAGGCTGCCCACACCATGCTGAGCCAGGACGTGAGCTGGCGGGGGCTGGGGGGCTGGGGGCTGGGGGAGAGCGGTTATGGGGTTAGGGAGGGGGCTGGGGGCGGCTACGGGCAGCCAGGTGGGCATCAGTCACTGCTGGATCCCTGTGGGTCGCTAGGGCGCGCTGTGGCTCGCTGTGGGTCGCTAGGGGCGCTGTGGGTACTTGCAACTGTCTGTGGCTCCCTATGGCTCCCTATGGCTCCCTATGGGCTCCCTATGGCTCCCTGTGGCTCCTATGGCTCCCTATGGCTCCCTATGGCTCCTATGGGCTCCCTATGGCTCCCTATGGCTCCTATGGGCTCCCTATGGCTCCCTATGGGCTCCTATGTGCTCCCTATGTGCTCCCTATGGTTCCCTATGGGCCCCTATGGGCTCCCTATGGGCTCCCTATGGCTCCCTATGGGCTCCTATGGGCTCCCTATGGCTCCCTATGTGCTCCCTATGGCTCCCTATGGCTCCCTATGGCTCCCTATGGGCTCCTATGCTCCCTATGTGCTCCCTATGACTCCCTATGGCTCCCTATGGCTCCCTATGGCTCCCTATGGGCTGCTATGGCTCCCTATGGGCTCCTATGGCTCCCTATGTCTCCTATGACTCCCTATGGGCTCCTATGGCTCCCTATGGGCTCCTATGGCTCCCTATGGGCTCCTATGGCTCCCTATGTGCTCCCTATGACTCCCTATGGCTCCCTATGGCTCCTATGGGCTCCTATGGCTCCCTATGGCTCCCTATGGCTCCTATGGCTCCCTATGGCTCCCTATGTGCTCCCTATGGCTCCCTATGGCTCCCTATGGCTCCCTATGGGCTCCTATGGCTCCCTATGTGCTCCCTATGTGCTCCCTATGACTCCCTATGGCTCCCTATGGCTCCCTATGGCTCCTATGGGCTGCTATGGCTCCCTATGGGCTCCTATGGCTCCCTATGTGCTCCCTATGACTCCCTATGGGCTCCTATGGCTCCCTATGGGCTCCTATGGCTCCCTATGGGCTCCTATGGCTCCCTATGTGCTCCCTATGACTCCCTATGGCTCCCTATGGCTCCTATGGGCTCCTATGGGCTCCCTATGGCTCCTATGGCTCCTGTGCTCCCTATGGGCTCCCTATGTGCTCCTATGGCTCCCTATGTGCTCCCTATGGCTCCATATTGCTCCCTATGGCTCCCTATGGCTCCCTATGGGCTCCTATGGCTCCCTATGGCTCCCTATGTGCTCCCTATGGCTCCCTATGGCTCCCTATGGCTCCCTATGGGCTCCTATGGCTCCCTATGTGCTCCCTATGTGCTCCCTATGACTCCCTATGGCTCCCTATGGCTCCCTATGACTCCCTATGGGCTCCTATGGCTCCCTATGGGCTCCTATGGCTCCCTATGGGCTCCTATGGCTCCCTATGTGCTCCCTATGACTCCCTATGGCTCCCTATGGCTCCTATGGGCTCCTATGGCTCCCTATGGCTCCTATGGCTCCTGTGGCTCCCTATGGGCTCCCTATGTGCTCCTATGGCTCCCTATGTGCTCCCTATGGCTCCATATTGCTCCCTATGGCTCCCTATGTGCTCCCTATGGTTCCCTATGGGCTCCTATGGCTCCCTATGGCTCCTATGGCTCCCTATGTGCTCCCTATGACTCCCTATGGCTCCTATGGCTCCCTATGGGCTCCTATGGCTCCTATGGCTCCCTATGGCTCCTATGGCTCCCTATGGCTCCCTATGTGCTCCCTATGACTCCCTATGGCTCCTATGGCTCCCTATGGGCTCCTATGGCTCCTATGGCTCCCTATGGCTCCTATGGCTCCCTATGGCTCCCTATGGCTCCTATGTGCTCCCTATGACTCGCTATGGCTCCTATGGCTCCCTATGGGCTCCTATGGCTCCTATGGCTCCCTATGGCTCCTATGGCTCCCTATGGCTCCCTATGTGCTCCCTATGACTCCCTATGGCTCCCTATGGGCTCCTATGGCTCCCTATGGGCTCCTATGGCTCCCTATGTGCTCCCTATGACTCCCTATGGCTCCTATGGCTCCCTATGGGCTCCTATGGCTCCCTATGGCTCCTATGGGCTCCTATGGGCTCCTATGGCTCCCTATGGCTCCCTATGGCTCCCTATGGCTCCCTACGGCTCCCTATGGCTCCCTATGGGCTCCTATGGCTCCTGTGCGTCCCTGTGGGTGCCTGTGGGTCACGCTGCCCCTCTGGGGGTCTCTGCCCTCCCCCCCAGGTCCGTGTGTGGGTGTTCCCCGAGGGCACTCGGAACCACAGCGGCTCCATGCTGCCCTTCAAGCGCGGAGCCTTCCACCTGGCCGTGCAGGCGCAGGTGGGTGTGGGGCGGCTGTGGGGCGGCCGGGGGGGGCGGCTGGGGGCGGCAGCACCTCCCCCCTGGACACACACACCCCCCCCTCCCCCCTCCCCACAGGTGCCCGTGTGCCCATCGTCATCTCCTCCTACCAGCACTTCTACAGCAAGCGCGAGTGGAGGTTCACCCCCGGTGGCGCTTGGGGGGCGCTTGGGGGGCGTGGGGGGTGTGGGGAGTTCCTGAAGGGGAGCTCAGGGGATGGGATGTAGGGCTGGGGACACTTGGGGGCTGGGGGAGATGTGGGTTCGCTATGGGTTGCAGTGGGTTGCTAGGGGTCCCTATGGGTCCTGTGGGTCGTTATGGGTCGCTATGGCTCGCTGTGGGTCCCTATGGGTCTCTAGGGGTCGCTGTGGGTCGCTAGGGGTCGCTGCAGGTTTCTATGGGTCCGTATGGGTTGCAATGGGTCACTAGGGGTTGCTGTGGCTCCCTATGGATGCAATGGGTCTCTGTGGGTCTCTATGGATTGCTATGGGTCTCTGTAGGTCTCTGTCGTTGTAGTGGGTCTCTCTGGGTCCCTATGGGTTGCAATGGGTCTCTAGGGGTTGCTGTGGCTCCCTATGGGATGCAGTGGGTCTCTATGGGATGCAGTGGTCTCTGTGGGTCTCTATGGGTTGCAATGGGTCTCTGTGGGTCTCTATGGATTGCTGTGGGTCTCTGTAGGTCTCTGTCAGTTGTAGTGGGTCTCTATGGGTCCCTATGGGTTGCAATGGGTCGCTAGGGGTCGCTGTGGCTCCCTATGGGATGCAATGGGTCTCTATGGGTTACAGTGGGTCTCTATGGGTTGCAATGGGTCTCTATGGGTCGCTAGGGGTCGCTGTGGCTCCCTGTGGGTAGTGATGTGTCCCTAGGGTTGCAGCGGGTCTCTATGGGCCTCTATGGGTCCCTATGGGTTGCAGTGGGCCTCTATGGGTCACTAAGGGTCACTGTGGGTCTCTATGGGTTGCAGTGGGTCGCTATGGGTCGCTGTGGGTCTCTAGGGGTCGCTATGGGTCGCTGTGGGTCCCTATGGGTTGCAATGGGTCACTATGGGTTGCATGCAGCCCTGAGGATCCCTATGGGTCGCTGTGGGTCTCTATGGGTCGCTATGGGTCTCTATGGGTCGCTCTGGGTCGCTCTGGGCCTCTCTGGGTCCCTATGGGTTGCAGTGGGTCTCTATGGGTCTCTATGGGTTACAGTGGGTCTCTCTGGGCCTCTCTGGGTCTATGGGTTGCAGTGGGTCTCTCTGGGTCTCTATGGGTTGCAGTGGGCCTCTATGGGTCTCTATGGGTTACTGTGGGTCTCTCTGGGCCTCTATGGGCCTCTCTGGGTCTCTATGGGTTGCAATGGGTCGCTCTGCATCTCTATGGGTCTCTGGTTTGCAGTGGGTCTCTATGGGTCTCTGGTTTGCAGTGGGTCTCTATGGGTCTCCTCTATGGGTTGCAATGGGTCTCTCTGGGTTCCTATGGGTCTCTAGGGGCCGCTGTGGGTCCCTATGGGTCGCTGAGGGTCTCTAGGGGTCGCTAGGGGTCGCTGCAGGTCTCTATGGGTCCGTATGGGTTGCAATGGGCCGCTAGGGGATGCAGTGGGTCTCTATGGGTTACAGTGGGTCTCTATGGGATGCAATGGGTCTCTATGGGTCTCTAGGGGTTGCTGTGGCTCCCTATGGGATGCAATGGGTCTCTATGGGTTACAGTGGGTCTCTATGGGTTGCAATGGGTCTCTATGGGTCGCTAGGGGTCGCTGTGGCTCCCTATGGGTAGCGATGTGTCCCTAGGGTTGCAGCGGGTCTCTGTGGGTCCCTATGGGTTGCAGTGGGCCTCTATGGGTCGCTAGGGGTCACTGTGGGTCTCTATGGGTTGCAATGGGTCTCTAGGGTCTCTGTGGGTTGCAGTGGGTCTCTATGGGTCCCTAGGGGTCTCTAGGGGTCACTGTGGCTCCCTATGGGTAGCGATGGGTCCCAATGGGTTGCAATGGGTCCCTATGGGTTCCAATGAGTCGCTATGGCTCTCTATGGGTCCCTATGGGTTGCATTGGGTCCCTATGGGTCGCTGTGGGTCTCTATGGGTTGCAATGGGTCTGTATGGGTTGCAGTGGGTCTCTATGGGTCCCTATGGGTTGCAATGGGTTTCTAGGGGTCACTGTGGCTCCCTATGGATAGCAATGGGTCCCTATGGGTCTCTATGGGTTGCTGTGGGTCATTGTGGGTCTCTGTGGGACTCTATGGGTCCCTATGGCTCCCTATGGCCCCCCTATGCCTCCCTGTGGTTGCAGTGGGTCTCTATGGGTTGCAGTGGGTCGCTCTGGGTCTCTCTGGGTCTCTGGTTTGCTATGGGTCTCTATGGGTCTCTCTGGGTCTCTATGGGTTGCAATAGGTCACTCTGGGTCTCTCTGGTCTCTATGGGTTGCAATAGGTCACTCTGGGTCTCTCTGGGTCTCTATGGGTTGCAATAGGTCACTCTGGGTCTCTCTGGTCTCTATGGGTTGCAATGGGTCACTCTGGGTCGCTCTGGGTCTCTATGGGTCGCTCTGGGTCTCTATGGGTCCCTATGGTTGTAATGGGTCTCTATGGGTCGCTCTGGGTCTCTATGGGTCGCAATGGGTCTCTATGGGTCGCTCTGCGTCTCTATGGGTCGCTGTGGTTCTCTATGGGTGACAATGGGTCTCTATGGGTCCCTGTGGGTCCCTGTGGGTCGCAATGGGTCGCTCTGGGTCTCTCTGGGTCTCTATGGGTTGCAATAGGTCACTCTGGGTCTCTCTGGGTCTCTATGGGTTGCAGTGGTCTCTCTGGGCCTCTCTGGGTCTCTATGGGTTGCAGTGGGCCTCTCTGGGCCTCTCTGGGTCTCTATGGGTTGCAGTGGGTCTCTCTGGGTCTCTATGGGTTGCAGTGGGCCTCTATGGGTCTCTATGGTCTCTATGGGTTGCAGTGGGTCTCTCTGGGTCTCTATGGGTTGCAATGGGTCACTCTGGGTCTCTCTGGGTCTCTATGGGTTGCAGTGGGTCTCTCTGGGTCTCTCTGGGTCTCTATGGGTTGCAGTGGGTCTCTCTGGGTCTCTCTGGTCTCTATGGGTTGCAGTGGGCCTCTCTGGGCCTCTCTGGTCTCTATGGGTTGCAGTGGGTCTCTCTGGTCTCTCTGGGTCTCTCTGGGTCTCTATGGGTTGCAATAGGTCACTCTGGGTCTCTCTGGGTCTCTATGGGTCCCTATGGGTCGCTCTGGGTCTCTATGGGTCGCTGTGGTTCTCTAAGGGTGACAATGGGTCTCTATGGGTCCCTGTGGGTCCCTGTGGGTCGCAATGGTCGCTCTGGTCCCTATGGGTTGCAATGGGTCTCTATGGGTCGCTCTGGGTCTCTATGGGTCGCTGTGGTTCTCTATGGGTGACAATGGGTCTCTATGGGTCCCTGTGGGTCCCTGTGGGTCGCAATGGGTCGCTCTGGGTCCCTATGGGTTGCAATGGGTCTCTATGGGTCGCTCTGGGTCTCTATGGGTCGCAGTGGGTCTCTGTGGGTCGCAGTGGGTCGCAGTGGGTCCCGAGGGTCCCTGTGGGCCCCCCCCTTACCCGCCGTGTCCCCCTCCTCCCCGCTGGCGCCAGGGCGCTGCGTGGTGCAGGTGCTGCCGGCGCTGCCCACGCGGGGGCTGGGCGCGGGGGACGTGGGGGCGCTGACCGAGAGGGTCCGGGCGGCCATGCTGGAGGCCTTCGAGGCCCTGGAGGCCGAGCTCTGCCCCCCCGCGCCCCCCCGCGGCCCCCCGCCGCGGCCCCCCGCCGCCGACCCCCCCGCGCAGGAGCCGCAGTGACCTCCACCCTCCCCCCGCCCCTCCCCCCGCCGCCGGCCCCGCCCCACAGCCACGCGTGGGGCAGAGGGACCCCGCGGAGAGACCCTCCAGGGGGGCTTGGACGCGAGTGGGGCACAGCCTGGCCCACAGATTTGACCCGGAGGGACCCACGAGTGGGGCCTGGACGCGAGTGGGGCACAGCTGGACCTCCAAGGCAGACCTGGAGGGACCCACGAGTGGGGCCTGGATGCGAGTGGGGCACAGCTGGAGCCCCAAGGAGGACCTGGAGGGACCCACGAGTGGGGCCTGGACGCGAGTGGGGCACAGCTGGACCTCCAAGGCGGACCTGGAGGGACCCACGAGTGGGGCCTGGACCTGAGTGGATCATAGGTGGATGCACAAGTGGGGCCTGGTCATGAGTGGGGCACAGCCTGACCCCAATTTCGACCTGGAAGGACCCACGAGCGGGGCCTGGACCTGAGTGGGGCACAGCCTGACCCCCAAATTGGACCCGGAAGGACCCAAGAGTGGGGCCTGGACCTGAGGGGGGCACAGCTGGACCCACAAGTGGGGCCTGGACACGAGTGGGCACATTCAGACGCCCAAGGAGGACCTGGAGGGACCCACAAGCAGAGCCTGGACGGAGTGGGCACAGCCTGACCCCAAGGAGAACCTGGAGTGACCCAGGAGTGGGGCCTGGACCTGAGTGGGGCACAGCCTAACCCCTGAGGAGGACCTGGAGGAACCCACGAGTGGGACATGGACCTGAGTGGGGCAGAGCTGGACCCCCAAATTGGATCTGGAGTGACCCACGAGTGGGGCATGGACCTGAGGGGCACAGCCTGACCAACAAGTGGGGTATGGACACAAGTGGGGCACAGCCTGACCCCCAAGGAGGACCTCGAGTGACCCCCCAAGTGGGCCTTGGACCTGAGTGGAGCACAGCCTGACCCCAAATTGGACCCGGAGGGACCCACGAGGGGGGCACAGCCTGACCCCAAGTGGGGCTTGGACACGAGTGGGGCCTGGACATGAGTGGGGGCACAGCATGACTCCCAAGGAGGACCTGGAGTGACCCCCAAGTGGGTCCTGGACACAAGTGGGCACCCACAGAGTGACCCCCAAGTGTGGCTCCACCTTGGACTGAAGCCCCAGCCCCCTAAGCATGGGTCCCAGAGGCCCCCAAGTGTAGGTCCCTCATGGACTGAAGCCCCCAGCCCCTAAGTTTGGGTCCTAGAGACAGACCCCCTAAGTGTGGGATGCCCCATGGGCAGAACCCCCCCAGACCCCCAAGTGGGGTCCCCCCCAGACTGAAGCCCCCAGCCCCCCAAGTGTGGTCCTGAACTCTGTGCCCCCACCTCCCCCAGCCCCACACTTCGGGGTCCCAGGCCCGCCCCCCCAACCCCCCCCCACCCCAGTTCCCCCCTCCCTCACTCCAGGCCATTTGGGGCGTGTCCAGGGCAGGGGCCAGGCTCTGATTGGCTGCTGGAACAAGCCCCGCCCCTTTCAAGGGTGGCACCCGGGGGGGAGGGGGAAGGGGACCAAATCCCTCCCCCCCATCCCGCGTTTAATAAACACTCCTCGGGTCCTCAGTGACGTCACTGCGGCTGCCTGATGATGTCATGGGGGGGGGGGGGGGAGGGTTGGAGATGCTGGTGGGGGCTCCCTATGGCCGCCTATGGGCCCCTATGGCTCCTATGGGCTCCCTATGGACTCCCTATGGCTCCAATGGGCTCCCTTTGGCTCCCTATGGCTCCTATGGGCTCCTATGACTCCTATGGGCTCCCTATGGCTCCCTATGGCTCCCTATGGCTCCCTATGGCTCCCTATGGGCTCCCTATGGGTCCTGTGGCTCCCTATGGCTCCCTATGGCTCCTATGGCTCCTATGGGCTCCCTATGACTCCTATGGGCTCCCTATGGCTCCCTATGGCTCCCTATGGCTCCCTATGGGCTCCTATGGCTCCTATGGCTCCCTATGGGCTCCTATGGCTCCCTATGGCTCCCAATGGGCTCCTATGGCTCCCTATGGCTCCCCATCGGCTCCTATGGGCTCCCTATGGGCTCCTATGGCTCCTATGGCTCCCTATGGGCTCCTATGGCTCCCTATGGGCTCCCCATCGGCTCCTATGGGCTCCCTATGGCTCCCTATGGGCTCCCTATGGGCTCCTATGGCTCCCTATGGCTCCCATTGGGCTCCCTTGGCTCCCTATGGGCTCCCTATGGCTCCTATGGCTACTATGGCTCCCTATGGGCTCCCTATGGCTCCTATGGCTCCCTATGGGCTCCCTATGGCTCCCTATGGCTCCTATGGGCTCCCTATGGGCTCCCTATGGCTCTCCTATGGCTGGCTCCTATGGCTCCCTATGGCTCCTATGGGCTCCCTATGGCTCCTATGGCTCCCTATGGCTCCTATGGGCTCCCTATGGCTCCTATGGCTCCCTATGGCTCCTATGGGCTCCCTATGGCTCCTATGGGCTCCCTATGGCTGACTATGGCTCCCTATGGCTCCCTATGGCTCCCTATGGCTCCCTATGCTCCCTATGGCTCCTATGGCTCCCTATGGCTCCTATGGGCTCCTAAGGCTCCCTATGGCCTCCTATGGCTCCTATGGCTCCTATGGGCTCCCTATGGGCTCCCTATGGCTCCTATGGCTCCCTATGGCTCCCTATGGCTCCCTATGGCTCCCTATGGCTCCTAAGGCTCCCTATGGCCTCCTATGGCTCCTATGGCTCCTATGGGCTCCCTATGGGCTCCCTATGGGCTCCTATGGCTCCCTATGGCTCCCTATGGGCTCCCTATGGGCTCCCTATGGCTCCTATGGCTACTATGGCTCCCTATGGCTCCTATGGCTCCCTATGGCTCCCTATGGCTCCTATGGCTCCCTATGGCTCCTATGGCTCCTATGGGCTCCCTATGGCTCCCTATGGCTCCTATGGCTCCCTATGGCTCCCTATGGCTCCTATGGGCTCCTAAGGCTCCCTATGGCCTCCTATGGCTCCCTATGGCTCCCAATGGGCTCCTATGGCTCCTATGGCTCCTATGGCTCCCTATGGCTCCCTATGGCTCCTATGGCTCCTATGGCTCCCTATGGCTCCCTATGGCTCCTATGGCTCCTATGGGCTCCCTATGGCTCCTATGGGCTCCCTATGGCTCCTATGCTCCTATGGGCTCCCTATGGCTCCCTATGGCTCCCTATGGGCTCCTATGTCTCCCTATGGGCTCCTATGGGCTCCCTATGGCTCCCTATGGGCTCCTATGGCTCCCTATGGCTCCCTATGGCTCCCTATGGCTCCCTATGGCTCCCTATGGCTCCTATGGCTCCCTATGGCTCCCTATGGCTCCCTATGGCTCCCTATGGCTCCTATGGCTCCCTGTGGCTCTCTCATGGCTCCCTCTGTCTCTTATGGGTCTCTGTGGCCCCATACCTGTCCCTGTAGGTCCACGTTGGTCCCTGTGGCTCCACATGTGTCCCTGTGGGTCCATATGGGTCTGTGTGGGTCTCTGTGGCTCCATATGTGTCCCTGTGGGTCCATATGGGTCTGTGTGGGTCTCTGTGGCTCCACATGTGTCCCTGTGGGTCTCTGTGGGTCACTATGGGGTCGCTTCCCCTCTCTGCCTTCCACCCCCCCGTCCCTCCCTGCCCGCACGGTCACAGCCCTGAGGACCTTTTACCTCGGGGGGAGGACACCTGCGAGGGGTGGGGGAGCAGAGGGGCCCAAAATGGGGCTGGGGGCACCCAGCAGGTCCTGAGAGGGGAGGGGGGGGGTTTGCGCTCAGATGGGGGGGGCCTTCACGTCCCTCCGACTGGGGCTGGGGGCGCCCGGCCGTCGCTTTGGATCCCCCCTCCCCCGCCGTGGGTCAGCTCCCTCCCCCCCCGGGCCGCTCCCGCCCTTTCCCGGCTCTCCCCGCCCCCCCCCCCTCCTCCCCCGGCCCCGCCCCCCCCACAAAACCCCCCCGCGGGCCCCCCGCCCCGAGCGGAGCCGCGGAGATGGCCGAGCGCGGAGCCCCCCCCCGCCTGCTGCTGCTGCTGCTGCTGCTGCCCTGCGGTGGGTCCTGCCCCATGGCTGCCCCGTACGACCCCGAGAGCCCCATAGCCACCCAGATAGCCCCATAGCTGCCCCATGGCTGCCCCGTAGCGACCCCTAGAGCCCCATAGCTGCCCCGTAGCGACCCCTAGAGCCCCATAGCCGCCCCATGGCTGCCCCGTAGCGACCCCTAGAGCCCCATAGCTGCCCCATGGCTGCCCCGTACGACCCATAGAGCCCCATAGCTGCCCGTAGCGACCCCTAGAGCCCCATAGCCGCCCCATGGCTGCCCCGTAGCGACCCCTAGAGCCCCATAGCTGCCCCATAGCTGCCCCATGGCTGCCCCGTAGCGACCCATAGAGCCCCATAGCTGCCCCGTAGCGACCCCTAGAGCCCATAGCCGCCCCATGGCTGCCCCGTAGCGACCCCTAGAGCCCATGGCTGCCCCGTAGCGACCCAGAGAGCCCCATAGCCACCCAGAGAGCCCCATAGCTGCCCCATGGCTGCCCCGTAGCGACCCCTAGAGCCCCATAGCTGCCCCAGGCTGCCCCGTAGCGACCCCTAGAGCCCCATAGCCGCCCCATGGCTGCCCCGTAGCGACCCACGGCTGCTCCATAGGCGACCCCCAGAGCCCCATAGCCACCCTTAGAGCCCCATAGCTGCCTCATGGCTGCCCCGTAGCGACCCATAGAGCCCCATAGCCGCCCCATGGCTGCCCCATAGCGACCCAGAGAGCCCCATAGCCACCCAGAGAGCCCCATGGCTGCCCCGTAGCGACCCAGAGAGCCCCATAGCCGCCCCATGGCTGCCCCATAGCGACCCCTAGAGCCCCATAGCTGCCCCATGGCTGCCCCGTAGCGACCCTAGAGCCCCATAGCCACCCAGAGAGCCCCATAGCTGCCCTATGGCTGCCCCATAGCTACCCATAGCTGCCCCATGGCTGCCCCATAGCGACCCCTAGAGCCCCATAGCTGCCCCATGGCTGCCCCGTAGCGACCCCTAGAGCCCCATAGCCACCCAGAGAGCCCCATAGCCGCCCCATGGCTGCCCCGTAGCGACCCCTAGAGCCCCATAGCCGCCCCATGGCTGCCCCGTAGCGACCCAGAGAGCCCCATACCACCCAGAGAGCCCCATAGCCGCCCCCCTGGCTGCCCCGTAGCGACGCCTAGAGCCCCATAGCCACCCAGAGAGCCCCATAGCTGCCCCATGGCTGCCCCGTAGCAACCCCTAGAGCCCCATAGCCACCCAGAGAGCCCCATAGCTGCCCATGGCTGCCCCGTAGCGACCCCTAGAGCCCCATGGCTGCCCCGTAGCGACCCCCACCTGCCCCATGGCTGCCCCATAGCGACCCATAGAGCCGCACACCTGCCCCACAGAGCCCCATAGCTGCCCCATAGCGACCTATAGAGCCCCACACCTGCCCCACAGAGCCCCATAGCTGCTCCATAGCGACCTATAGAGCCCCACACCTGCCCCACAGAGCCCCATAGCTGCTCCATAGTGACCTGTAGAGCCCCATAGCTGCCCCAGAACGACCCATAGAGCCCCACATCTGCCCCACAGAGCCCCATAGTGACCTGTAGAGCCCCATAGCGACCTGTGGAGCCCCATAGCTGCCCCATAGCCCCCTCCAATCCCCATCCCCCCCCCCCCCCCCGGCGCTGTGTCACCCCCTCCTTCCCCCCTGCACCCCCACGCCGTCCCCCCCCCCCGCCCCGTCGCCGTCGCCCCGCCCGCGCTGTGACCCCGCGCTCTCGCCCATCGCGGGGGGCTGGGGGAGGTGGTCTGGAGGGTGGGAGGGCTGCGCTACCCGCTGCCCCCCGGCCAGAGCCCCTCCCCCATCAGCCTGCGCCGCTGCCTCCCGGGGGGGAGTGGGAGCCGCTGCCGGGGGGGTACTCCGCCAGCTGCGAGGGTGAGTCCCGGGGGGGGGGGGGGGGAGGTCCTGGGAGGGGCATTTGGGGGCCTGGGGAGCGGGGGGGGGGTGTCTGAAATAAAGGGGGGGGGGGTCTGGGGGAGTCTGAGAGTCTGGGGAGAGGTCTAGCAGGGTCCCGGGGCGGGGGGAGGACGGGGGGGGGGCATTGGGGTCCTAGGGGAGGGCTCTTAATTGAGGGGGAGGGGGGTCTGAGAGTCTGGGGAAGGGTCCTGGGGGGAGTGGGGGGGCTCTGAAACTGGGGGAGGGATCTGAGAGTCTGGAGAGGGATCCTGGGGGGGCACTTAAACTAAGGGGGGGTCTCGGCGGGTGGGGGTGGTCAGAGGGTCTGGGGACAATAAGAGGGTTTGGGGGGGAGGGGTCTGAGGGTCTGGGGGGTGCTTCTGGGGGGGGGTGGTGGTACTGGGGCGGGGTCCGTAGTAGGGGGTGGCTGGGAGACTTCGGGGGGGGAAGGGGGGATTGGGGGGGCGGTTTTGACGGTTTGGCTCCTTTCTCGTCCCCCCCCCAAGCCTGTTTTCTGCCCCCCCCCGGTGGAATTCGAGCACGGCTCCTTCTGGCCGCGGGGGGCGCTCTGCGCTACGCCCCCGGCGCTCGCCTGCACTTCAGCTGCTTCGGAGGCTTCGAGCTGCGGGGGGACCCGGCTGCTCTGCGGGAAGGGGGGGCGCTGGCTGGGGACCACCCCCGTGTGCGACGATGGAGTGAGGCAGCGACCCCCCCCCCCCAAATCATCCTGACTCACCCCCCCCCCCCCCCGTCCCTCCTCAGTGCCCCCCCGGGTCCTGCCGTGCCCTCCGCTCCCTGCTCGGTCCCTGCCCGGTGCCCACCCGTCTCCGTGTCCGGTTCCCGCCGAGCCCCCCCGCCCTCCCCAGTCCCTGCCCGTGCCCCCCGCTCCTTGCCCGAGCCCTAACGGCTGTGCCCCCCCCCCCCCCCCCCCCCCGGCCCCGTCCCAGCCGGGCACTGCGCCACCCCCCCCCCCCAGTGCCCCCCGGTGCCCTCCGACCTTCCCGGTACTCCCCGATCCCTGTCCGGTCCCTCCCGCCCGGTGCCCCCCCCCCGCCCCCCCCCAGTGCCCGCCGGTGCTCCTTAGCCCCTCCTAAACCCCTCCCGGTGCCCCCGGTCCGTGCCCGTCCCTTGCCGGTGCCGCCCGGTCCCCTCCCAGCGCTTCCCCCCGGCGTCTCCTATCCTCTCCCGTGCCTCCCGGTGCCCTCTCTGCTCCCTGATGGTGCTCCCCGGTCCCCCCCCCCACCCCCCCGGTCCCTCCCAGTGCTTCCCCGTGCCCCTCGGTCCCTGCTCAGTCTCCTCCCCGGTGACTCCCGGTCCTTGCGGTGCCCCCCACCCGGTACCTCCCCCAGTCCCTCCCCCGGTGCCCTCCGTTCCGTGCCCGGTCCCTGACCTCGTGCCCCCTCCCTCGTTTCCCAGCGGGACTGCCCAGCCCCGACCGTTCTCCCCGTTGCCCCCCGGTCCCTTCCGCTGCCCCCCAGTCCCCTCCCAGTACTTCCCCGGTGTCCCCCAGTCCCCTCCGTCCCTCCCGTCCCCCCAGTCCCCTCCCAGTAGCTTCCCCGGTGCCCCCCACTCCCCTCCGGTCCCTCCCGGTGTCCCCCCGAGTCCCCTCCCAGTGGCTTCCCCGGTCCCCCCAGTCCCCTCCGGTCCCTCCCGGTGCCCCCCCGTCCCTTCCGGTCCCTCCCGGTGCCCCCCAGTCCCTTCCCCGTTCCTTCCCGGTGTCCCCCCCCCCGGTGCCCCTCGTTCCTTGCTCAGTCTCCCCCGGTGCCCCCCCCCGTCCTTGCCGGTGCCTCCCCCTCCGTGCCCGGTCCCTGACCTCTGTGCCCCCCCTTCCCTCGGTCCCAGCCGGGGACTGCCCCGCCCCGGCCGTCCCCCGGGGGCGTCCCGCAGCGGCTCCCGTTCTCGCTCGAGTCCCGGTCCGGTTCCGCTGCGCCCCGGGGCTGAAGCTCCTGGGCTCGGCCGAGCGCCGCTGCCTCGAGGGGGGGTCTGGAGCGGGGCCGAGCCCCAGTGCCGAGGTGAGGGGGGCTGGGGGGGGGTGGGGAGGGTCTTGGGGTGGTTATAAAGGGTCTGGGGGCTCTGAGGAGGGTCCTGGGGGGGGTCTGGAGCGGGGGCCGAACCCCAGTGCCGAGTGAGGGGGGGGCCGGGGGCTGGGAGGGGTCTTGGGGGGTTATAAAGGGTCTGGGGGCTCTGGGGGGGTCCTGGGGGGGTTCTGGAGTGGGGCCGAACCCCAGTGCCGAGGTGAGGGGGGCTGGGGTGGTGGGGGTTAAGGGATTTGGGAGGGGTCTTGGGAGGGGTTATAAAGGTCTGGGGGCTCTGGGGGGGGGAGGGGTCTGGAGCGGGGCCGAGCCCAGTGCCGAGGTGAGGGGGGGCTGGGTGGGGTGGGTTTAGGGGTTTGGGGAGGGGTCTTGGGGGGGTTATAAAAGGGTCTGGGGTCCCGGGGTGGTCCTGGTGGGGGCTACTGGGAGGGGGAGAGGCGCTGGGGGGTCCTGGGAAGGGGCTCGGGGGGGCTGGGGGTTCAGGGGCTAATGGGTGCTGGGAGGGTCCTGGGAGGTCTTGGGAAGGGACTAGGGGGTCCTGAGGGGGGGTGGGCCGGGGGGTGGTCCTGGGAGGTTACTGGGGGGGGGGGCGGGGTTCAGAGGTCTGGGGGGGGTCTTGGGGGGGGGGTTAGAAAGGGTCTGGGGGGGGGTCCTGGGGATCACATTGTGGGGAGAGA
>JAAWVA010000931.1:0-16006 GCA_015227895.2 Colaptes auratus | reverse complement strand
GGGTGGGTGTGAGGATGAAGGTGCCAGGCTCTTTCCAGTGGTGCCCAATGACAGGTCAAGAAACAATGAGTACAAGCTGGAGCCCAGGAAGTTCCACCTCAACATGAGGAAAAACTTCCTTACTGTGAGGGTGACAGAGTCCTGGGACAGCCTGTCCAGAGAGGTTGTATTGTCTCCTTCTCTAGAGACTTTCAAGACTCATCTGGATGTGTTCCTGCGTGACTTGCCCTAGGTGATCCTGCTTTGATGGGGAGGTTGGACTTGATAATCTCTGGAAGGTGCCTTCTAACCCCTACCATTCTGTGATTCTCTGAACAATAGCAAAGACCAGGATGATGTTGGAAGATAACCCAGCAGGACTAGATACGTCCTCATTGCTTCAGAGGAAACTTCCAACTTGGTTTTTAGCCTTCCCTTAACCAGTCTACTCTAGGATCCCGACTCCAGACACCAAAAATACCCTTTTCCCCAGCTCCTTTAAGGAGCTGCATGCAGGGGACTAGAATATGGCCAGGGATTCCTCCATAAGAGCAAGCTTCTTTTAGTCTTCTCTGTAATGCCCCCTGGTCTTTGTCTCTGTCTTGTTTCTCCACCAGACAGATTTGGAGAAGAAAGGAGGCATAAACCTTGCGGTTTGCTGCACAATGGAATTACTCCACCCTAAACGATAGCGGTGGACGAGAAGCTCACCAGGAGCTCTCAGGGTGCACTTGCAGCCCGGAAAGCCAATCAGAGCCTGGGCTGCATCAGGAGAAGTGTGGCCAGCAGGGCAAGGGAGGGGATTCTCCCCCTCTACTCAGCTCTGGTGAGACCCACCTGGAGTACTGCCTCCAGTTCTGGAGCCCTATTGCAAGAGGGATCTGGAGGTGCTGGAAGGTGTCCAGAGAAGGGCCACGAGGAGGAGCAGAGGGCTGGAGCACCTCTCCTATGAGGACAGACTGAAGGAGTTGGGGCTGTTCAGTCTGGAGAAGAGAAGGCTCCCAGGTGACCTCATTGTGGCCTTCCAGGATCTGAAGGGGGCCTACAAGAAGGCTGGGGAGGGACTTTTCAGACTATCAGGGAGTGATAGGACTAGGGGGAATGGACTGAAGCTGGAGGTGGGGAGATTCAGGCTGGACATGAGGAGGAAGTTCTTCCCATGAGAGTGGTGAAGCCCTGGAATGGGTGTCCAGGGAGTGGTTGAGGCCCCGTCCCTTGAGGTGTTTAAGCCCCAGGCTGGATGAGGCTCTGTCCAGCCTGATCTAGGGTAGAGTGTCCCTGCCCATGGCAGGGGGGTTGGAACTAGCTGATCCTTGTGGTCCCTTCCAACCCTAACTGAAACTATGAAACTAAACTATGAAACGAGCACTGCATGAGGGAAAGCACCACTCTTGGGGGTTCCTGTGGTCTGCCAGAAAAAGGCATCCTTCCCTGCTTATAAAATCCATCAACTTTTTGTTTTCTACACTCCCATGACTTTTTGGGGTTTTTTTTTAGGTGCTTTCACCGGGGTGAGCAGCTGCCTCTGCATATGTTCCTTGACTTTATGCCCACATTGCAACGGCACCGGAGCGCTCCAAGCTGTGCAGCCACATTTTTCATCCACCTCCAGCCTTCTGCTGCTGGGAAGGGGAAAAGCATTTGATGGAAGAGGAATGGGGGCATGGGGGTAATATAGAGGATGTGGCAAAAAGCCTCTGAGGGAGGTTGGGAGGGTTAAGTTCTAGATGTTTCCTACCCAAACTAAGGCACAGAATCCTGTGTCAAGTGTTCAGTCAGATACATTGAACCTGGCAAGCCTGCTTTTTGGAAAGGTTCATTTGTCTTTCTCATGAAAGGGCCACACTTTTATGTAGTGGTTTTTGTTCTGAAGCTCTCAAAATGATTTAATGGATTTGCTATAAATGAGGGAGGGCCGCTCCTGCTGAAGTGGGAGCAGAGCCACCCCCCAGCACAGGGCTTTGTTTGGAGGATGTGGGCATACAGGGGTAACCACCATGAAAATGCTCTCCACTCAGTGGTCTCCAGGACTCTTATTTCTAGCTACAAATTCTTGACAGTAAGGGTGGTGAGACACTGGGACAGGTTGCCCAGGGAGGCTGTGAATGCCCCCTCCCTGGAGGTGTTCAAAG
The DNA here is from genome assembly GCA_015227895.2 of Colaptes auratus. Taxonomy (NCBI): domain Eukaryota; kingdom Metazoa; phylum Chordata; class Aves; order Piciformes; family Picidae; genus Colaptes; species Colaptes auratus. The sequence continues at coordinate 13,895 of JAAWVA010000931.1, read as the reverse complement.
CCAGGCTGGATGCTCAGCCAGCCAGGCTTGAGCAACCTGGGCTGGTGGAACGTGTCCCTGCCCATGGCAAGGAGGTTGGAACTAGAAGGTCTTCAATGTCCCTTCTGACCTAAACCATGCCATGAATGGTGAGGGGTCTGGGGCCTCTGCCATGGTGTCTGGTGTGCTCCCTACTGGAAGAGCCAGTGGGAGTGAAAATAGCGCTGCCCGTGTCTCATTCACACATGGGTTTAGCACAGCTCCATACTGACTAGAGTGGCTCTTTCAGATTGTTGTGTGAATGTCCAAAGCTGCAGCAGTTTAGAACTAGAAGTGAAGGCCTGCTGACACCTGCAGAAGAAAGCAGTGGGCAGAATACAGTTACTGGTCACAGGCTCACAGGATGTTAGGAGTTAGATGGGACCTCTGGAGGTCTTCCAGTCCAACCCCCCTGCCAGAGCAGGAGCAGAGAATCCAGCACAGGTCCCACAGGAACACATCCAGACAGGGATGGAAAAGCTCCAGAGAAGGAGACTCCACAGCCTCTCTGGGCAGCCTGCTCCAGGGCTCTGGGAGCCTCACAGGGAAGAAGTTCCTCTTCATGTTGAGCTGGAACCTCCTGTGCTGCAGTTTATGTCTACTGCTCCTTGTCCTATTTGATTGATGGTGGGCATAGAATCATAGAATTGTTTAGGCTGAAAAAGACCTTCAAGATCACTGAGTCCAACCATTCACCTCACACTGCCAAGACCACTGCTAAACCATGTCCCTCAGCACCACAGCTGCAGAACTTGGACATCTCTCAGGGATGGGGACTCCACCTGGGCAGCCTGTTCCATGGCTTGACAACCCTTTTGGGGAAGAAATCGTTCCTCATGTCCAGCTTAAATATCTCTTAGCACAACTCAAGGCCATTTCCTCTTGTCCCATTGCCCTCTACTTATGAGGAGAGACCAACAGCCACCTTGTTCCAATCTCTCAGGGAGTTTTAGAGAGAGAGAGGGTCGCTTTTAAGCCTCCTTTTCTCCAGTTCCCTCAGATGCTCCTCTCCTTTCACTGGCTTCATTGCCCTTCTCTGGACCTGGCTCCAGTACCTCAATGTCTTTCTTGGAGTGAGTGGCTCAAAGCTGAACCCAAGTTCAAAGTGTAGCCTCACCAGTGGTAAATACTGGGGGAATCACTTCTCTCTCCTTTTAGACAGCCTTTGGTAGGCTTAATCAGATGTAGGAAGAGAGGAATTTGGGCAGATCATGCCTGTTGCTGGACCCCATGTGACACAGGGAGCTACAACTGCGGGGCAGTGCACTTTCCCCACTGTCAGGGGAGCACATACCCTGGCACTTTGGGTTGTTCCAGAGTTGGGTTCTCATGTGAATCTTGCATCAACAGAAGGCTGAGTGAGTAGTGAGGAGCATCAGCACTGCTCTCCTGTGCTATCTTCCTTTGCTTAACCTTATTTACAAATGAAACAGCAAAAGCTCATCTGAGTTTCATGCTGGTAACATCTACTGTACTGAAAGTCCTTCTTGTCAGTGAGTTTGGATGGATAGAGACACAGCAGGTGGTGCAAAGCACAGACAGGAGGAGTTGCTGTAAGCCAAGGAAATCTTCTAGTGTTCTGTATTTACTGCAGGAGTGGTCAGGGACTGGCACAGGCTGCCCAGGGAGGGGTGGAGTCCCCATCCCTGCAGATGTTCAGGAAACCTGTGGCCGTGGCACGTGGGGCCATGGTTTATTGGCCACGGTGGTGTCGGGTTGATGGTTGGATTGGATGATCTTAGAGAGCTTTTCCAAATGAAACAGTTCAATGTGACAGACCCAGAATGGTAAATCAGAAGCCTGGCAGCTCAGACTGCCTTTGTTCTGACCCCTCTGAAGAAGAGGACATCAAGACGGAGGCTCTGGGTGTTGTGCTCCTGGCCCTCCTGAGCTGTGAAGAGGTGGAAAACAGCTCTGCAGAAATAGTTGTTAACAGCAGAATTTAGACATTGTTTGGCCAATCCCAGGCACAAGCCCAGGCTGGGTGCAGAGTGGGCTGATGGTAGCTCTGAAAAAAAGAGACTTGGAGGTGTTGATTGATGAGTTCATCGGGAGCCAGCAGTGTCTTCATGCGGCCCAGAAGACAGCTGTCTGCTGGGCTGCAGCCAGAGGAGTGTGGGCAGCAAGGCAAGAGAGGGGATTCTGCCCCTTGACTCTGCTCTGCTGAGACCCCACCTCCAACCCTGCCTCCAGTTCTGGCAGCATAAGGACACTGAACTGTTGGAGTGAGGCCAGAGGAGGCCACAACAATGACTGAAGGGCTGGAGCACCTCTGCTGTGAGCACAGGCTGAGGGAGCTGGGGGTGTGCAGCCTGGGGAAGAGAAGGCTCCAGGGAGACCATAGAGCTGCCTGCCAGTATGAGAAGGGATCCTACAGGAAGGCTGCAGAGGGAATTATCCTAAGGGTGTCTAGAGACAGGACAAGGGGGAATGGTTTGAGGCTAAGGGAGAAGAGGGTTAGACTGGGTCTTAGGGAGAAATTCTTCAGTACAAGGGTGGTGAAACGCTGGAACAGGTTTCCTAGGGAGATCCCACCTGGTGGATGTGGGGCAGGCTGTGGATGTGGTCTAACTGGACTCCAGCAAGGCCTTTGACACCATCCCCCACAGCAAACTGCTGGCCAAGCTGTCAGCCCCTGGCTTGGGCAGCAGCACTCTGAGCTGGGTTAGGAAGTGGCTGGAGGCTGAGCCCAGAGAGTGGTGGTGAATGGTGCCACAGCCAGCTGGCAGCCAGGCACCAGTGGTGTGCCCCAAGGATCGGTGCTGGGCCCCATCCTGTTCAATATCTTTATTGATGATCTGGATGAGGGGATTGAGTCCATCATCAGTAAATTTGCAGCTGACAGCAAGCTGGGGGCAGGAGTTGATCTGCTGGAGGGTAGAGAGGCTCTGCAGAGGGACCTCGACAGGCTGGACAGATGGGCAGAGGCCAAGGGCAGGAGATTGAACACATCCAAGTGCCAGGTGCTGCACATTGGCCACAGCAACCCCAGGCAGTGCTACAGGCTGGGGTCAGAGTGGCTGAGAGCAGCCCAGGCAGAGAGGGACCTGGGGGTGCTGGTAGGCTGAACACCTTGAGTCCTGTGTCCAGCTCAGTTTAGAAAAGATGTTGAGATGCTGGAAGGTGTCCAAGAAGGGCAAGGAGGCTGGGGAGGGGTCTGGAGCACAGCCTGTGAGGAGAGGCTGAGGGAGCTGGGGTTGCTTAGCCTGGAGAAGAGGAGGCTCAGGGGAGACCTCATTGCTCTCTCCAACTCCCTGAAGGGAGGTTGTAGCCAGGTGGGGGTTGGTCTCTTCTCCCAGGCAGCCAGCACCAGAACAAGAGGCCACAGTCTCAAGCTGTGCCAGGGGAGGTTCAGGCTGGAGGTGAGGAAGAAGTTCTTCCCAGCAAGAGAGATTGGCCATTGGAATATGCTGCCCAGGGAGATGGTGGAGTCACTATCCCTGGAGGTGTTTAGTAAGAGCCTGGATGAGGCCCTTGGTGCCATGCTTGAGTTGATCAGATGGTGCTGGGTGATAGGTTGGACTCGATGATCTCTGAGGTCTTTTCCAATCTGGTTAATTCTATTCTGTTCTATTCTGGATGCCTTCAAGGCCAGGTTGGTTGAGGCCTTGAGGAGCCAAGTCAGGTTGAGAGGTATCTCTGCCCATGGCAGGGGCGTGGAGTGGGTGATCTCTACGGCCCCTTGTAACTTGAGTCATCCTATGATTCTGTGGCTGGACACTCCTCTCTGCATGCTCATGGAGCAGCAGCAGATGTCTGTATCCCAGCACAGGCCCACCCTGCAGTCCCCTGCAGGAGTGCATTGTTTGTTTGACAAGTGAGCTCGTGCCCCACTTAGAGAAGCCTCATTTGAAGTTTTGAATCATGAAAACACATCCTGCTGTCTGTGCCAATCTTGCTGGTGCCTTTATCTTAAGAGGAGTTAAGAGTAAATTGAATTAAAGGAATGAGAAACGGGGTGGCACAAGAATCCCATTTCAGTCACTGCAACTGGGTCTCGTCTCCTGAGCTACAGAGCGCAGTAATTAAAGCAGTACTTACAATGCAATGAAGACAATGCTAATTACTGCCAAATGTGAGTTAGATGATGGTTATTTCTCAGGGAAACCACTGAAGGATCAGGCCACAGCAATAAGTCCTTCAGCAACCCAATTTGTTAATCATCTTCAGAACCCTCTTGCTTGCAGGGATTCCTGAATGCAGGGCTGCCGGCCGGGGCAGCCAGGCGAGGCGAGAGCGCTGCGGCAGCCCAGGGGGCTGGCGCTGGGAGGCATGCCGCTGCCAGCTGCAGGGGGGTTAGCTCTGCAGCAAAGCAGTGCTGAATGCTGACTGGTGCCAAGACAGCTGAGACAGGGCCAGAAAGGGCCAGAAGACAGGGGCTGCATACTGGGCAGGGCTGAGAGCTCCTGCTACTCAGCAGACATTTAGCCTGGATGGAAGGAAGGAACTGCTTCTGCTGAGGGTGGTGAGACCTTGTCCTGAGTTGCCCAGAGTGGTGGGAGATGACCCATCTCTGGATGGGCCCTGATGTCCCCCAGCGATCAGGGTTGGGCCCAATCCTGCTGAGTATCACAGGATCACCAAGGTTGGAAGAGACCTCAAAGATCATCGAGTCCAACCTGTCACCACAGACCTCATGGCTAGACCATGGCACCCAAGTGCCACATCCTCTTTAGTGATGATCTGGATGAGGAGAGAGAGTCCGACATTAGTAAATGTGCAGGTGACACCAAGCTGGGGGCAGGAATCGAATTGTTAGAGGGTAGGAGAGCTCTGCAGAGGGACTTTGCCAGGCTGGACAGATGGGCAGAGGCCAACAGCATGGCATTCAACAAGTCCAAGTGCCAGGGGCTGCACTTTTGTCACAACAACCCCATGCAGAGCTACAGGCTGGGGGCAGAGTGGCTGAGAGCTGCCAAACAGAGAGGGACCTGGGAGTGCTGATTGACAGCAGCTGAACATGAGCCTGCAGTGTGCCCAGGTGGCCAAGAAGGCCAAGGGCATCCTGGCCTGCATCAGGAGCAGTGTGGCCAGCAGGAGCAGGGAAGTCATTGTGCCCTGTGCTCAGCACTGCTTAGGCCACACCTGGAGTCCTGTGTCCAGTTCTGGGCCCCTCAATTTAAGGACATTTAGAAACTTGAAGGTGTCCAGAGAAGGGCAACAAGGCTGGGGAGAGGCCTTGAGCACAGCCCTGTGAGGAGAGGCTGAGGGAGCTGGGGTTGCTTAGCCTGGAGAAGAGGAGGCTCAGGGGAGACCTTCTTTTTCTCTCCAACTCCCTGAAGGGAGGTTGTAGCCAGGTGGGGGTTGGTCTCTTCTCTCTAGCAACCAGCACCAGAACAAGAGGACACAGTCTCAAGCTGCACCAGGGGAGGTTTAGGCTGGAGGTGAGGAGAAAGTTCTTCCCAGCAAGAGGGATTGGGCATTGGAATGTGCTGCCCAGGGAGGTGGTGGGGTCACCATCCCTGGAGTGTTCTAACAAGGCTTGGATGTGGCACTTGGAGCCATGGTTTAGTTGTCAGGAGGTGTTAGGTATTAGGTAATAGGTTGGACTTGATGATCTCTGAGGTCTCCTCCCACCTGGTTGACTCTGTGATTCTGTGAAACACTTCAAGTCAGGTCACTGGGGCTCTGAGCAACCTGTTGTAGTTGTAGATGTCCCTAATGAACTGTGGGGGGTTGGACTAGATGACCCTTAAGGGTTCCTTCCAACCCAAACCATTCTGTGATTCATAGTGGTCCTCCTCTTAAGTGGCCTTCCTGCCCCAGTTAAAATCACAGACTTTTAAAGAACACTGAGTGCAAAGCTCAGGGAAGAGCAGTAAACCAGTGATCCTACCAAGCAATCCAAGAGGAGCTCTTTTAAGTACAGAACTACCCCAGTGCCTACCCCCAGTGTCAGTGGTGCCAATATGAGGCTTGGGTTCCATGTTGGTTTGTGTCTCTCTGTCTGTTTCATTGGATTGTTCTTCTTCCCACCCCAGCTGGCTCAGTGTCTTTCTGACCCCATCAGTCTCTCTCCCTTCTTCCCTTTGGGAAGGCAGAGGGGTTCACAGAGAGCATCTGGCACTCACCTGGTGGCCAGCCCAGTCCTTGCCCTTGCCAGCACTACACGTAAATCAGACAGGGCTCGGGAGAACGGAAAGCAGAGATTCCCTCTGGACAGCAGTGTGACTCAAGCCCCTAAGCAGGTATTTAAGTCTTGGTGAAGATCTAAAATGAAAAAAAAAGGAAACACCAGGCAATTTAGGAAGAGAATTATGAAGCAGTCAAGAAATATCCCCAGAAAGGTGGTGTTGAGTTAAGCTTTGGAGCCTCCAGGGCAAACTGTGGAGTTGGTTTGTTATCAGCCACTGTCCTTCAACCCCCATTCACCCCAGGCACACACTGCAGCTGAGGAGAGCTTGTGGCTGGTGCGAGGTGGCTGCAGACCTGAGGCTGAGTGGGACCTGCCGGGCACGGGTGGCATCTGGCACAGCGCTCGGGGAAGAGGTGGGAGTGGGAAGGAATAGAAATGGAGTTAAAATAACTTCTACAGGTCTGAGAGCTGAATGAGTGATTCTTTTCCTGAGCTGTGCAGACATCCTGGGACAATAAAACCTCTTTCCTGGAGATGACATGCCAGCAGTGAATCACCCACGGTGCTGGCTGCTTTATTCCTATCTGCTTTCCCAGCCCACACCACCATTACCCTTTTGCACTGTCAGATATGAAAATCATATTAACGATCAGGAACTGTATTAAACTGTCTGAAAATGAAATAATACAGGAGCACATTTGAAGGTTAGAAACAGCCCTTGGGTGTAATCCACTAAACTGTAATCTACCTGCCTGGCACCCTGCAGATGAAGCAGGAAGCATTGTTTCTGGGAAACTAATTACCACTAAGATATACACTCCCCCCACCTCCAAACGTGCATGCAAGCCACATTCTGCACATCTCAAGCTGCAGCTGGAGCCTGACAGCTGGAAAAGGGGAGTCATCTGAGCACCAACCAGCTTAACAGACAGTTCTCTCCATTGCACCATCACTGTCTCACTTAGCACAGCCATGAGGAGAAACGCATTGTTCTCATTACATGGATGAGAAGGGGGGGTGGAAATGGTTCTCTAATGATCAGAGAAAGAACTGCAGATACAGCTGTCACAGCAAAGTAAGACAGCAGGAGCACTCCAGGAGCTATTGGAGACATGACTGAACCCCTCTGGAAGGAAATATTTTACAGGAGGGAACAGGACTCATAGCCAACTCTGACTATTTGTGGACCATAAAAAGAGATTTCTGTGTCCCTGCTCTTAGATTAATGAAAGAGTTAATCAAAGGGCAAGAATGCTGGTGAAGAGTCTGGAGAACAAGACTTATGAGGAGAGACTGGGAGGACTGGGATTGTTCAGCATGGAGAGGAGGAGGCTGAGGGGAGACCTCATTGCTCTCTACAAATCCCTGGAAGGTGGCTGCAGTGAGGTGGGGGTTGGTCTCTTCTCCCTTGTATCAGCTGATAGAAGGAGAGGAATCAGCCTCAGCTTGCACCAGGGGAGGGTTAGGTTGGAGATTAGGAACAAGTCCTTTGCTGCAAGAGCTGTCAGGGATTGGAAGAGGCTGCCCAGGGAGGTGGTGGAGTCCCCATCCCTGGAGGTGTTCAAGATAGCTGTGGCCAAGGCGGTGCAGGCCATGGCAGTGTTGGGTTGATGGCTGGCCTCAGTGATCCTGCAGGGCTTTTCCAACAAAACCAATTCTGTGACTCCATAGTTTCCATGGTTGTTTTTTCAAGGATGATCAATTCCTGCTAAGTTTATGTGTGCTGCAGACTTAGTGCAATTGCTAGGGACTGGAAAATTAAAATGAACTAATGAAATATGTGAAAAAGTGTCCCCAATCCACCTGGTCCACTTGGCTGTGGGGTGGTAAATGCTGTGGTAAATGAAGTCCAAACAAGCAGGATTTGCTTCATGTGCATCCAAATCATAAAGTCATTAAGGATGGAAAAGAGCTCTAAGATCATAAAGTCCAAAGTTCAACACAGCAGCTCCATGAGCACTAAACTAAAGAGACCAACCTCTGCCTGGGTGATTGTGGCCAGGCAGAGGTTGGTCTCTTCTCCCAGGCAGCCAGTACCAGAACAAGAGGACACAGTCTCAGGCTGCGCCAGGGGAGGTTTAGACTGGATGTTAGGAGGAAGTTCTATACAGAGAGAGTGATTGCCCATTGGAATGGGCTGCCCAGGGAGGTGGTGGAGTCACCATCATTGGAGGTGTTCAGGAGGAGACTTGATGGGGTACTTGGTGCCATGATCTAGTTGTTTAGGTGGGTTGGACTGGTTGGTAGGTTGGACACGATGATCTTGAAGGTCTCTTCCAACCTGGATTTATTGTATTGTATTGTATTGTAAACCATGGGCTGAAGTGCCACATCTACTCATGTTAACACCTCCAGGGATAATGCAAGTGAGGGCTTAATCCAGAGTCTAGAGACAAGGCCCTTGTGGAAGGGTGGTACTGTGATTGCCTTAAATCACACAGAAAGGTAAGGAAGAAAGTAAAATCTTGGGATATTTGCCTCCATATCTTCAAATCATAGAGTGGTTTGGACTGAAAGAGACCTCCAAAGCTCAGCCAGTCCAACCCCTCTGCAGTCAGCAGGGACATCCTCAACTAGATCAGGCTGCTCAGAGTCCTCTCCAGCCTCACCTGAATAGCCCTAGGGATAGGGCCTCCACCATCTTCCTAGGAAACCTGTTCCGGTGTTCCACCACCCTCATGGTAAAGAACTTGTTCCTCACATCCAATCTCAATCTGCCCTTCTCTAGTTTGAAGCCATTGTCCCTGCTCCTGTCCCTGCAGGCCTTTGCAAACAGTCTCTCTGCAGCCTTCTTGCAGCCCCCTTCAGGTCCTGGCAGGCTGCTCTTAGGTCTCTGTGGAGCCTTCTCTTCTCCAGGCTGAACACCCCCAGCTCCCTCAGCCTGTCCTTGTAGCAGAGGTCTTTCAGCCCACCTGATCATTTTTGTGGCCTCCTCTGGACCCTCTCCATCAGGTCCATGTCCTTCCTGTGTTGAGGGCTCCAGAGCTAGATGCAGTGCTCCAGGTGAGGACTCAGCAGGGCAGAGCAAAGTGGCAGACTCAGCTCTCTCAACCTACTGGCCATGCTTCTTTTGGTGTAGCCTAGGATGTCATTGGCCTTCTGGGCTGCAAGTTCACACTGCTGCCCAAGGTCTTTCAGCTTTTGCTCTCCCAGGGGTCTGTAAAGCTGAGTGACAAAACCTGTAAGGGTGAAATATTTCACAGACAAGGATATTTGACAAAAAACCTTGATGCTACCTACAGGCCCTTACAGGATTGTACAAGATCCCAAATTCCACCCAAATACAGGACAGAGAATGCAGAAGAGTAATCTAGGGAGTCTCTGTGGGATATAGATACAAGTACTCTGTGATTCTATACTGCCTGCAGGAAAGCTTGGCACTGATCTAGCCATAATGACTTGATGCTTTCTAAGTGACAGTTCCAATGACAGGAACATTCCTGATCGTCTGACTTTTCACACTGTGGAGGTACAAATGTCTGAAGTGGTTTGCTCTGTGATGAAGCCAGCTGCAGACAAAGGACAGGACCCAGGAGACAAAGGGCAGGGCAGAGGAGGCTTGCTGCAGAATTCAGAGGCAAACTTGCCAAGCCGGTGGTTGGGACCTTCCCTCGGTGCCGATCTACAAAGTCTGACAGGAAGGACTCCCACACATTCCTTGATGCAAATAATCCAGACAAAGAACATCATCGACTGCCAGGGCTGCTGCCAGCTGCCAGGGCAGGGCAAGCAGAGTGTGAGCACTTGAGATCAAAAGTGAGAGCCCAGGGCTTCAGCAAAGGGCTTCAGCAAAGGGCTTCAGCAAAGGGCTTTGCTAGTTAATTGTGGCACTCTTTGGGTGGCAAAGCAGCATTTTGGTGCCACTTCTCTCTGTTCCTCAGGCAGGAAGCTAGAGATGGATTTCCTTAGCTACAGCACTCAGCTACTCCTGGATGAACATTACAATGGCAAGTACACAGGCCTCTCTGCACTCACATCCATCTTCTTGCCACTATTGCTGCTACGCCTTCCTGAGACCATACACAGATTTTCCCAAGTGAGAGATGTCCAGAAATGGCTTTTTCAGGCTCGAGTTGCAGCCACATTGGGTTGTTCCTTATGCCTGTCAATCCATCAAATTGGGCAATGCTCCTGTTTGTTTCTCCAGTAGAAGTGGTCAGGCTGGCTGACAGAAAATTCCAGCAGCTCTCCTTGCTCACCACAAAAGTCTGTCCTGCTTTGAGCTAGACCAGAGCAGATCCTGCCCAGTGCTCTGGCTTCCCAGCTCAGGCTCTGCTCCCTGAGGACACTTCCTGCAGCTCAGGGCAGCTGTGCACAGCCAGGGGCTGCTTCTAGCAGGCAGAAGCTGATGGGGAGAGCTCCTGCCAAGGGCTGGGCTGCAGAAAGGCTCTGCCTGAGACTTGCTCCTCTGCAGACCAAGGGCACTGCCACAGTTTGGGCCCCACCTTGGGCTGCAGGAAGGCAGAGGTGGCAGCTGTGGGGAGGAGCAGGCAGGAGAGGTGACCCTCAGCTGCCCAACAAGGGATTGCATCTTCAGGAGAAAGCTGAGGGGTCATCTGAGGTTTCCCAGGAGGGTCATGGATGGCCCCTTCCCGGGGGTGTTCAAGGCCAGGTGGGAGGTGTCCCTGCCTGTAGCAGGGTGGTTGGAACTAGAGGATCTTTAAGGTCCTTTCCAACCCAACCCATTCTATGATTTGATTCTATCAATTGCCTCTTGACTGGCTGGTGTCCCCGGAGGATTCTGTTCCTTCTGCCTTCCATCCCAATCCCTGTGGCCCTGAATAGAGTTCCTGAATACAGTTCATGAATCTGGTTCCTGTCTGCTGCTGAGTCCAGCCTGGGACTCCCCCAGTGCCTGTCCCCAGCATCAGTGATGCCAATGGTGACAGCATTGCCATCAGGGGTTGGGTTCCATACTGGTTTGTTTCTCTGTGTCTCTATTACATTGGATTGTTCTTCTTTCCATCCCAGCTGGTCTGGTTTCTTTCACACCTCATCAGCCTCTCTCCTTCATTCCTTTTCTCTTCCCCTTGGGAAGGCAGAGGGGTTTACAGAAAACCTCTGGACTTGACTGGCAGCCAGCTCAGGCCTGACCCTTGACACCACCACATGTTTAGGACAGAAAGAAAGACTCCATGAAGAGAAGTCTAAATAGAGTCCTGTTTGCCTGCACTGTCCTGAATCTCTGTATTTACCAGCAGTCACAGCAATTGGAATGAAACCCATCATTTCTGCTCTTCCTCCCAGCTAGTGTGGTTGCCTTTTGTTAGGAGCACAAGACTGTGGCTGGGGAGACTCAAACCTTGATGCAAAGAGATGCTCTCAGCTCAGTGATTCATGCTGGTTTCTGCCTTCTAGGCACTTAGAGTTCCTCCTGGCAGGAGACTACACTTCACAGGCTCTGCAGGTAACATCTGCACTGCTGAACAGCCCCCAGTGAAAGCAGACAGGCTGTGGACTGCTCCTTCTCTCTTTGAAAGTGATTCCAGGAGGCATTCACCACCCACTTGGCCATTTTGCACCTGCACAGTCACCTTGCTGCCTCGTGACCTCCAACATCTGTTCTTGCACTAATTAGAACAGTTCTTAAGGATGAATTAAAACCAATTCCAATGGAACTCTAATGGAACAATCAATCTGCATTACTGAGGCAGAGCAAGGGCATAATTACTTATTGGCACAAACAAATTCGTTCAGAGGACTTTGGTTTGCTGTCAGCTACCAGAGGCTCCAAGAGAGCTTCCAAAAGAACTTGAGATAGTATCACAGTATCACAGTATCACAGTAGTAACCTGTTGGCAGGAGCCCAAGGATCACAAGTCCAACATGTCCCAAAAGACCTCACAAAACTGAACCATGGCACCAAGCGCCACGCCAATCTCCCTTGTAACACCTAGGGACGGCGACCCACCAACTCCTGGGCAGTTCCAATGACGAATGACTCGCTCAGGAAGAACCCTCCTCACTCGAGTCTAAACCTCCCTTGCACAGCTTGAGACTGTGTCCCATTGGTTCTGTGCTGGTTGCCTGGGAGAAGAGACGAACCCCCTCCTGTCTACAACCACCACTGGATTGTTCTTTCAGGCTACAGATGCACAGAGGAGTAAATTCTTGTGACCCAGACTGCTGTTCCATGTTCCTCACAATTTCGGAAGGAAAAGTACACCTTTACTTCTGAGGATAGAATGCATTGGTTTGGAAGGGGCCCTCAAAGGTCATCTTGTCCCTGCAGTCAGCAGGGAAACATCCAACCAGATCAGGTTGCTCAGGGTCACATCAAGCTTGACCCTGAATATCTTCAGGGATGAGGCCTCAACCACATCTCTGGGCACCAGCTCCAGCGTTTCTCCACCCGCATTATGAAGAACTTCCTCCGATGTCCAACCTAAATCTCCCCTGCTCCAGTTTCAAACCATTGCCCCTCACCCAGTCACTCCAAGCCCTTCTAAACAGTCCCTCTCCAGCCTTCCAGTCTCAAGCTGCGCCAGGGGAAGTTTAGGCTGGATGTTAGGACGCAATTCTTCCCAGCCAGAGAGATTGGCCAATTGGGATGTGCTGCCCAGGGAGGTGGAGTCACCATCCCTGGAGGTGTTCAAGAGGGGATTGGATGTGGCACTTGGTGCCATGAGGTGTGTGATGACCGGTTGGACTTGATCATCTTTGAGGTCTCTTCCAACCTTGGTGATACTGTGAGACTGTGATACTGTGAACTTGAGGCCATTTCCTCTCATCCTATCATTTGTTTCTAGGGCTAATAGACTGAGTCCCACCTAGCTTTACGGCATAGAATCACAGAATCATAGAATCACCCAGGTTGGAATCACAGAATCCTAGAATTGCCAGGGTTGGAAGGGACCTCAAGGCTCAGCCAGTCCCAACCCCCTGCCACGGCCAGGGACACCTCACACTGCAGCAGGTTGCTCACAGCCACCTCCAGCCTGGCTGCAAACACCTCCAGGCAGGAGGCTGCCACCAGCTCCCTGGGCAACCTGTGCCAGGCTCTCACCACCCTCATGGGCAACAACTTCTTCCTCACATCCTGTCTGAATCTACCCACTTCTAGTTTTGCTCCATCCCCCCCAGACTTATCTCTCCTTGACACCCTCAAAAGTCCCTCCCCATTTTTCTTGTAGCCCCCTTCAGATACTGGAAGGTCTCCTCAGAGCCTTCTCCTCTCCAGCCTGCACAGCCCCAACTCCCTCAGTCTGTCCTCACAGCAGAGCAGCTCCAGCCCTCTGCTCCTCCTCGTGGCCCTTCTCTGGACACCTTCCAGCCCTTCCAGATCCTTTCTGGCACAGAGGCTCCAGAACTGGATGCAGTATTCCAGATGGGGTCTCACCAGAATGGACCTCTAAAGGTCATCTACATCTTTTCCAATCATCTTTTCCAATCACCCTTCAGGGAGTTGTGGAGAGCAACCTCCTTCTCTCCAGACTAAACAACCCCAGGTCCCTCAGCTGCTCCTCACTGGAGCAGATGATTCTGTGCTCCACAATATGGAAGTAAGTTAATTTTGTGCTCATATATAGCTCTCCAGAAACTTCAAAGCCAAGTCCCACTGAAGCACTCACCCCTTCTTCCAAGGGAGAAGGAAAATCTCTCTGTCTTTCAGTCCCATTGCTTCTGACACTCCTGTAGAAAACATGGAGCAGATCATCTGGGTGCAGAGAAGAGGACCCTGAATTGCCTCTCCTTCTTGCTGTTAAAATGGCATCTGCTTCTGGGGGAGAAAAAAGCCCAGAACACAGTACTTGCCCTGGAATCCTTGAAAAAGAAAAGGCTGCATCTCTTTGGAAAAAAC
>JAAWVA010000930.1:0-16008 GCA_015227895.2 Colaptes auratus | reverse complement strand
AAATGAACTTGTGTGATAGCATCCATGGAAATGTCTATGGATCTGTCACGTGCCCACTGGTAGGTTGCATTCTGCCTGATGTCCTGACGAATCGTGAGCCACCCGAGCTAAGGAATATCTCACCTCGGTGGTTCCAGTCAAGATCAAGATCAGAGTCCTGTCTACTTGAGAAACTCTTGCAGCTAGATCTGCCTGATGGTTGTGTTGCTGTTCCTCAGGCTTTGCTCTTAGGGATGTAGCATCAATGTGTCTCACCTTCACTGGAATTCTCTCGATTCGATCAGCAATGTCCTGCCACCAGGTCAGCTGCCCATATGGCTTTCCTTTTCTCTGCCAACCATTCTCTTCCAGTTCTTTAGCCAACCCCACAGAGCATTGGCTACCATCCATGAGTCGTGTAGAGATAAAGCTTTGGCCACCTCTCACGTTCAGCTACGTCCAGAGCTAGCTGGACAGCTTTTACCTCTGCGAACTGACTGGATTCTCCTTCTCCATCCTTTGCCTCTGCAACTCGGCGTGTTGGACTCCACACTGCAGACTTCCACCTTCGCTTGTTCCCGACAAGCCGACAGGAACCGTCTGTGAACAAAGCAGATTTCTTTTCATCATCAGAAAGGTCATTGTAAGGAGAGCTTCCTCAGCACGATTACTCTCCCTCTGGAGGTTTAGTGCAGTTGGTACTTCAGGCCAACTTGAGATCACCTCCACCAACCAGGTCTTTCAAGATTTCCCATTCGAGCTCTCTGTGTTATCAGAGCCATCCACTTAGACCAGGTGGAGTCTGTGCATGATGGGTGTGGAACCTTTGCCTTGAACATCAATTCAAAACTGGTAATGGGAGCTAAGAGAAGTTGTGATTCAGTTCCAATCACTTCAGAAGCTGCTTTACTCCTTCATAGGCAGCTAGAATCTCTTTCTCTGTTGGAGTATAATAGCCTCTGAACCTCTGTAACCTCGACTCCAAAAACCAAAGAGGTCGTCCACGTGTCTCACTGGAGCTCTTGCCACAAGCACCAGGTGGACCATTGTCACTTGCAGCCGTGTACAAATGTCTTAATGTCTGGACCATCTCGGACAGGTCCCAGACCCATTGCTTGAACCACCTCTTGCTTTATCTGGTCAAAAGCTGCTTGTTGTTCAGGTCCCCAGTGGAAATTGTTTCTCTTTCGAGTCACATCATACAGAGGTTTCACAATTGACTGTATCCAGGAATGTGCAGTCCCCAAATCCCACTATCCCCAAGAAACGTAGAGTTTCTTGCCTAAACCGGTCACACCCCGAGACTCCCAAAGGATCCAGATCACAACCCTCAGCCCCAAGGGATCCCAACACCACCCTCTCCACCCAGCCCTCCCGCTGCCCCCTGCCCCAAACACCAACCCTGCCACACCCACAGATGCCCTCCCCACAGCCTCCCCACACCAACCCCACAGCTCCTCCTTCTGCCCCTCCAGAGCCTGCCCCCAGCCCCACCCACCCCAACCCCACGAACCCTCCCCCAGCCCCACGCAGGCCCCTGCCCCCCACGCCCCTCCCGACCCCCAACTCCACACACGCCCCCAGCAGCCCCACGCAGCCAGACCCTTCCCCGCTCCGCTGTCGCCGCCCTCAGCGTCCCCGGCCCCCGCAGCCCCTCCCACCCCGCCGCAGCTCAGCAGCCGGCAGCTGCCGCTCGCCCGCCAGCACTCCGGCACTGCTCCCGCGCTCCGGCCCCGCTGCCGCTCCCCACGGGGCAGCAACAATGGCGGCCGCGGCCGGCAGTGGCAGCTCCTCGCTGTGCCTCGGCAGCGGCCAGGGGGAGGAGAGCTGCCGCTCTGCCGGCGCCTTCATTGGCTGCGGCTGCCCGGGCGTGAGCGGGACTTCCGTTCCGGACCGAGACCCCACCCCCGCTGGGCTGAAACGTGGTCTGTTCGGGCCTCCACTGCATCGCTCTCTGCTCGCTCAGGCTGCCAGGAGGCTGCAGGGGGCGGCAGTCGGCAGCCGCCTCTGCTGCGAGCTCTTCCTCCTTCGTCTTTCTCCTGCTCTGCGTCCCTTTGGCCTCGGTTGTGGGGTAGGTGTGGGCACCCGCGGGCCAGAGTGGGGGATGCTGGGTGGGGATTCTTTGGGGCCTGGGGGAGCGGCTCCTGGGGTTGGCATTGGGCTGCCCTGGGGCTGAAGGCTGTGTCCTGGAGCTGGGATTGAGGAGGGATCCGTGAGGTGTGGGGCTGGTGTCTGGGGGCTGTGGGGGGTGGTTGGTGGGGGGCTGTGCAGTTGGGGGGCGTCTGTGAGGTTCCCGGGGGCTTGGGGGCCGAGAGAGAGGCATCTGAGAGGCTGGGAAGGAGCCCGTGGAGTTGTGTGACTTTGGTGGTTGGAGTTGTTGCTGGGGGAGGCTGTGTGTGGCTGCAGTGTGGGTCGGGGTGGTGGAGGAGGCTTGGAGAAGGGAGTGGTGGGGTGCTGCGCGGGGGTGGGTGCGGTTGTGGGGAGCTGTGTGTGTCTGTGGGCAGTGTGGGGAGCTGTGGGGTGGTGTGATGTTGGGGGGGTGTTGTGTCTTGGGGCTGTGTGGGGTAGGGCAGGGGGGGGGGTGGGGGTGTGGTGTGTGTGTGTGTTGTGGGGAGGGGTGTGTGGGGTTTGTGGGGTGCGTGGGTGGGTGGGTGGGGGGGTGGGTGGGTGTTGGAGGTTCCTTGTAGTCCTGTCCTGCTGACTCCCCCTGCTGGGGGCAGCTGCAGGCCCCTTTGGCTGCTGCTGTGTTGCAGGCAGAGCCATTGGTGGGCGCAGGGGCTGGCCCTGGCCCTGTGTCCCTGTGCTGGGGGCTGGGCTGGCAGCAGAGCTGAGCTGTGGGCGGCGCTGTGGGGGCTGTGTGCAGGAGAGGTGGGTGGTGAGCGTGGGGTGTGGCTTGCAGCAGAGGCTGCTGTGGGGGGGGTGTGGGGGAGCCCTGGGGGGTTGGAGGCTTTGTGCTGGCAGCTGCCGGGCGGCTGCTGTGCTGCAGGGCAGCGGCTGGGCTGAGGGCAGGCAGGCGGGGGGGGGAGCTGTGGGCAGGCTGTGTGCTGGGTGCCGTGGGGGTGTCAGGCGTGGGTGCTGTGCTGAGCCTGAGTAGGAGCTCCTGGGGCTGGTGTCAGCTGTGGGGGGGTTTGGCTGTGCTGGGGGTGGTGGCATCCAAGGCCTCTGTGCTCTGCAATCTCTTGAGGCACAAATCTTCCCTGGGGGGCTGCAGACTGATGTTCAGTTTCTCTCCAGGTCTGTGAGCACAGGAAGGCTCAGGGCAGGAGGAGCTTTTGCTGTGTGGCTGCAGGTGAGGCTGTGCAGAGCTTTGGTCAGCTGTGCTGGCAGGAAGCATGGTCAGAAGCAGACTGCTCTGCTGTTTCCCAGCCCAAAGCTGATGGCATGTCATGGTTTGTCCACAGGGGGCGACTCAACAAGACACCTGGCAGCTGAATACAGCTGGTGGGGGGTGTCAGGCACAAACAAAGAACCTTTCAAAGAGACTTGAACCAATTTTCCCTCACCGTTATGGCTCAGTGCATTACCTGGGGTGCTGCTTTACAACCACAGGTGACAATGCTCGTGGGCTGAAGGGCAGGGACTTTAAACAGAACCCAAATGGATGTTAAATGTGTGAGCCCTGAAAAGAGAATCATAGAATCAGTCAGGGTTGGAAGGGACCACCAGGATCATCTAGTTCCAACCCCCCTGCCATGGGCAGGGACACCTCTACACTAGATCAGGCTGGCCAGAGCCTCATCCAGCCTGGTCTAAAACACCTCCAGGGATGGGCCCCAACCAGCTCCCTGGACAACCCATTCCAGGCTTCACCACTCTCATGGGGAAGAACTTCCCTCATGTCCAGCCTGAATTCCCCACCTCCAGCTTCATTCCCATTCCCCCTAGTCCTATCACTACCTGATAGCCTGAAAAGTCCCTCTCCCAGCCTTCTTGTAGGCCCCCTTCAGATACTGGAAGGCACCAATGAGGTCACCGCAGCCTTCTCTTCTCCAGACTGAACAGCCCCAACTCCTTCGTGTCTCATAGGAGAGGTGCTCCAGCCCTCTGATCATCCTCGTGGCCCTTCTCTGGACACCTTCCAGCACCTCCAGATCCCTCTTGTAATAGAGGCTCAGAACTGGAGGCAGTACTCCAGGTGGGGTCTCAGCAGAGCTGAGTAGAGGGGGAGAATCACCTCCCTTACCTGCTGGCCACACACTCCTCTTGATGCAACCTGGGATCTGATTGGCCACCTGAGCTGCAAGTGCACATGACAGCTCCTGTTGAGCTCCTCCAACTTGTTCTCCAGGATATTCTTCTCCATGCTCCTCATTGAGTGCCTTCTCATGGGCCATGCTGGATGTGTAGATCCGCCCTGGGACTCTCAGAGGGCAGCAAGTGAGTGGAGCTGGAGCAATGGATAGAGAGATGGAGGGTGAAGGCTGCAGGGGGTGGGAGGGCTTAGTTCAGCAGCTGTGAGGCTCTGCCTGGCTCCTACCTACAAACGGTGCTGGCAGCAGCTGACCCCAGAAGCTCAAAGCCCCAAACCCTGCCTGGCTGAGGACAGTCCCTGACTGTGTGCAGGGAAGCAGAATCTGTCATGATTTCAGGAGGTGAAAGGAGTTAATTGTGCTGCAGCTCTGCATGTGTCAGCGGAGAAAACAGCAGCCCCTGGGCACTGTGCCCTCCCATCCAACCTCCTTTTCTCTTGGGGCTGTGGGTGGCAGCTCCAGGAGAACTGCAAAGAAATAGCCAAGAGAAATGGTCAGGGAGAGAAGGAATCAAAACCCTTTCCAGTGAGTCTCTTTGGGCTGCAGGTGTGTGAAGGTGCTGGAGGTGTGAGGTTTGGGCAGGAGCCAGAGACTCCTGCAGCATCCAGTGAGGGCTGAAGAGGTTTAGCAAGAAGCTGCCCAAGTCCCTCCCCCTTTGCTGCATCTCCAGAGATCATTTGTGGTGTCCTGAGGGCTACTCTGATCTTGCCTTGGGGAGTGGGCAGCAGAGAGGTGTGTGCAGGGCAGAGGTGAGCACAGAGGGGTGTGGTGGGGGCAGGGCCAGGGAGGAGAGGTGGGTCCAGAGCAAGATCTGCTGTCAAATGCAGCTGCAGGCAGCAGAGGCCTGGGCAGGCAGTGGGGGAAGCTTTAGGCAAGGCTGGGAGAGGCGTGTGGAGGCAGCTGTGTTGTGGTGCTGGCCTGCAGCTGTGTGCTGGGGGCTGTGTGCTGGGCAAGGAGCTGAGTGTGCAGTTGTTGAGGCCTCCCATCTTGATCAGCCCTGGCTGTGTGCTGGGCTGTGCTGCTGGGCTTGGGAGCTGCCCCCGCAAGGCTGAGCTGTGCTGCCTGGTGCTGGGCAGTGCTGGCCATCCCTTGCAGGTCAGTGCTCTCCTCTGAGCCCTTTGCTTCTCTTGCAGGGGCTGAGTCCCTTTCCCCCATCAGCCCTGCCCCTGTGTGCTGGGGGGAGAGCAGAGTTTGCAGATCTGCCCCTTGGAGCAGGCCAGCAGGTAAGGATCCCAGAGTGGGGCAACAGCAGGGCCCAGTCCCCAGGGCACCTCTCAATCTTCTTCATGCATTCCGCCCACATTTCACCTCTCCAGGGGCTTTGGTGGTCATCAGGTGTTGTGGTAGTCTGGGAACTCCCAGGCTGGTGGGGGTCAGTTGTGTGCAGGAGGTGATGTTGGGTTTGGGATATGGAGGGTGGTGGGAGAGGCTTGGAGGTGGTTTGGTGTTCCTTGGTCAGTGCTGCTGCCTCCATTGTCTGAGCCAGGAGAGATCAAAGGACAGAGCCTGGGTCAGGGACCACTCTGCCAATGCTGCCAGGCTCGAGGGGAGGGGACAAGACACTCATAAGCCCCAGGGTACCTCAGGGCACTGATCACAGGAACCTGTGGTCTCAGCACAGGTATTAGATGTCTGTGCCCACATTGTGGCAAAACCTGAAGGTTTGAGGTCCCCTCTGCATCTTTCCTGCAGCTGGTGTTGAGAGGTGTTTGGGGTCAGGGACTGTCATGACCCAGACAGGATCTCAGTGTTTGAGGTCCTGGGCTCAGGTGCTTCCATCTTAGGGAATTACACAGCTCTGAGGCCTTCTGCCACAGTATGGCCTACAGAAGGTCCCAGACAGGAGCTGGGGAAGAGCAGTCACCAAGAGAACAAGTTGGAGAAGCCAAAGTCCAGTCTCAAGGGAGAGGAGGAGGAGGAAGAGGACAAGATGGAGGAGGAGGATGGTGAGGAGAATGATGACTGTGACAATGAGGAGCATGAAGAGGAGGATAATGATGAGGATGAAGATGACCAGGACGAGGGGAAGGAATGTACAGAGGATGAAGCCAGAGCAGGCCCTTCTGGTCCACCCAAACCTCTGAATCAGTGCCCTGAGTGTGGGCAGAGCTTCCCAGCTGGCTCAGAGGCGGTGAAGCACCACTGCCCCCACCCTGGCTCCCGGCCCTTCGTCGTGGTGAATGTGGCAAGAAGTTCAGCAGGAGCAGTGACCTCATCCGGCACTGCCGCACCCACACTGGAGAGAAAGCTTCACCTGTGGTGACTGTGGGCAGAGCTTCATCCGGCGCTCTCATCTCAACCGGCACTGCCTCACCCACACCGGTGAGAAGCCCTTCACCTGTGACAACTGTGGCAAGCGGTTCGGGCAGAGGGCTCATCTAGCCAGCACCGCCTCAGCCACACCAGTGAGAAGTCCTTCACCTGCAGGGACTGCGGCAAAACTTTCAAGCACAGCTCCAGCCTCACCATCCACCGCCGCAGCCACACTGGAGAGCATCTCTTCCCTGTGCTGTGTGTGTGGCAAGAGCTTCACCACGAGCACTCATTCATCAACCACCAGCTCAGGCACAGCTGGTGAAAGCCGTACAGCTGTGCCGACTGCGGCAAGCGCTTCAGCCGTGGTCCCATCTCGCCCAGCATCGTCATGTGCACAGCAGAGAGAAGGCTTTCACCTGTGCTGACTGCGGCAAGAGCTTCACCCGTCGGAGCAGTCTCACTTACCACTGCCGCAGCCCACCAGTGAGAAGTCTTTCACCTGCCCTGACTGCAGCAAGAGCTTCAGCAGCAGCTCCAACCTCACCAGGCATCGCCGCAGCCACACTGCTGACCAGCCCACAGTGTGGGGCAGGCAGGCGAAAATAAACCCACCCAGGGTCTGTTGGGGTAATCATGAGCCCCTGAAAGGCCTTTCCAGCAATTTGAACCAAAATCACCTCTTTTTCACCTGCATTTCTTAGAGGCTGGGGGCCCGGCAGGAACAAACACCTCCTGCCCTTTTGAACACCAATTAGTGCTGATGAGAACAATTACAGTGATGAGTCAGCTCAGCTGGAGCTGGGCTCAGCTTTGTCAGGGTTTGTCTGGTTCTTCCCCCTTCTTTTTGTCTCCCTGGGATGAAAAACGCTGTCCATGCCCAGTTTGTCAATAAAAATACCAAACTCACCAAATCCTGTCTGTTTGCTTTTATTTTAGACATTTGTTCCCTGGAATGGGGCTGGAGCTGTGTGCCCAGTTCAGGGAAGTCAAAGTGAGGTTCTCAGAAGAGTCTGGAGGGTGTCTTGCTAGGGGCAGTCTCAGGGGTATCTCAGAGCAGTTTCACTGGGGGGATGTCAAGGTGTGGAGGGTGTCCTGAAGGGTCAACCCCAAAACATGCCCTAGCCCAGACAGCTGTGAACTCTGTGTGTGCCCTGGCCACTTGGCTATGCCCCATCCTATAGTGCAGTTATCAGGGTTCTGTGCTAGTAAAGGGAATGAATTGTCTTGGGACAGTATTAAACCAGTAAGGAAGTTAGACAACTTGCCTTGTTCTCACCCAGACAGCAACAAGAGCCACATGCTGCCAGAGTGGCAGCTGAAGAGCCTGCATAACAGGCAGCAACTAACCCAGGCCTTGCACCTGGACCAAGGCAGAAGGGGAAAAGCTCCAAGAGATTTGAATCCCAGAAGAGGCAGTAGCCTGGCAACAGAGCACATTACAGAGAGGCCCTAGCCCTCTCCTAGCCAAGGACTGCTCAATTATAGCCACAGCATCTGGGCAGGTACAGGACAGAGGAGCAAGTCGTGAGCCCCTGGCTAACCTGCCACAGACTCCCCTCTGTGTCAAACCACAGAACCTTCCTTTCCAATTGGAATGGCTGTGTGGGAAGCTCTTAGGTCTGTGCTGAAGTCATTGAACTGTCTTGAGATGTGGAATGTAATACCCACAGCCCAATGCCAGAACCTGTGAATGTACTTTGTCAATCAGCCAGGGTGGTGTTTGAAGATACCACTGCCCAAGAGATTCAATAGTAAAGGATATAAAATATTCATTTGATTGCAGAGGGGCTGGAGGGTTCCAGGAATGACTTTCAGAATCAATGGAGGGATGTAGGGGGAATGTCAGGGAGGTCTTTGGAAGCACTCAGAAAGCTTCTTCAACTTACCACTAAGGAGCTCTGCTGCTTTCCAGCAGGCCTGTGGCTTCCACAAGCCTTCACCCTAGCTCAGCAGTGTTCTGGTGGATTCCTGCTGATCTGGACCTTCCCTCAAGCTTTCCACCCACCCAGGAGTGGGAAGAGATTTTTTTGAGGGTTAAGAAATTTTTAGGAGCTTGAAGAGGTGCATTGGGTTTGGCTGAGCTGGAGTTAATTCTCCTCAGAGCATCTTTCTAGTGCTGTGTTTTGCAGTGCTGGAGCTGATACCACAGCAGTGGTTTGGCTACTGCTGAACAAGCCTCCAGGCTCTGCTTTCCCAACATTTCCCTGCCCCAGGAGTACACTGAGGGGTTGTGCTGGATTGAGTTGAACCTGCTGCTTTTATTGAGACCATGCTGCAGCCATGACAGCTTCAGAAAGTGAAAGTGCTGACTGCAGCAAAGTCTGACGGGGCTTGAAGTTCCGATTGCAAATGGGAGGCTTCCTGTTCCTGTTCCAGTTGCTGCTTCTGGTTCCAGCTTCCTGGGTGTGGGCAAGGGGGGGCTCTTTGGGTTGGTGTTTATAGATTTCCCAAGACAATGCTGGCCAGTGACAACAGAGATTGAGAGATAAAAACCTGACACTGTACCTGTAGAATGAGTTCTCTCCAAACGTGGCCACAGGCACACACACCTGGCCCACTGGACCCCAGGACATGTTCAGACAAGCCTGGGCAACGTGGGCAATTTCCTGCCAAACCAGCCTGCTGGCTCCTGCTCCATTGTCTGATCCAGAGCATTTTGAGGCTTTTTGTCCCTTCAGGACAAGGTATCAGTGGGCTGTGTGCCCCAGGGCATGAAAAACAGCCCTGCTGTTTGTCAGTGGTATGTGGCACAGGCCGTATCACAGGTAAGGACACGATAAATATCCCACCAGGTATTGCTACCAGATATGGATGATGTGCTAACTGCTACACGGACAGAGGCCATGCTGAGTGCAGTTATGCCTGATGTGACAGAAGCATTGAGGAAATATGGGTTACAAATAGCCCCAGAGAAGGTGCAGCACCAAGCACCTTGGAAATATTTGGGACTAAAAATCTTAGCTCAAGCAATGCAGCCACAAATGATACAAATTCAGCAATCTGTGGACCACCCTCATGATTTGCAGAAGTTACTGGGAACCATAAACTGGGTAAGACCCTTGCTAGGTCTTAGCACAACCCTGCCAGCTCCCTTATTTGATTCACTGAAGGGAGACCCTGACCTTTTATCTCCTCGAGGCTTGGCTGCAAAAGCACAACCTGCACTGCAGCAAGTGGAGCTCGCCATGGCCATGGGAACAAGCCCATCGGGTAGCAGAAGCAGCACCTGTCAGCATTTCTGTGCTTATCTCCCAAGGGCATCCTCCAGCTCTCACAGCACAATGGAATGCACACTGGCCACATCCTTTGCATTTTCTGGAATGGGCATTTTTACCATTTCCCCCAGAGCAAACAGTGAGCACTCAAATGGAGCTGGCTGCTGGGGTTGTGTGCAAAGCCAGGCAATGGTGTACTCAACTCTTAGGACCGGACCCTGCCACTCTGACATTGCCTTTAACATCAGAATATCTGGACTGGTGTATGGCACACAGCCCTGAGTTGCCAATGGCCCTGACAGATTCCCCAGGGAAGGTTTTGCTGCATGCTAGGCACATCGATTTTGCAGCTACATGGAGGGCTGCAACGAGTGGAACCGACTTGGTTCTCTGTGACACCAGTCCCAGGAAAGACAATCTCTACTGATGGTTCAGGGGAAAACAGGGAAGGCAGTCACTGCCTGGCAAGGAAAGGGGAAATGGCAGGAGCTCCTAGCCTCTCAGGATGGTTCACCTCAGCTCCTGGAGTTAAAAGCAGTGGTAATGGTCATTACTAAGCACCTAACGAGCCCATAACCATTGTCACTGACTTGCAGTGTGTTTGTAACCTTGTACAGTGGTTGGACAGGCACTGCTGAAGGAGGTTAACAACAAATCTTTGTTCATTTGCTAAAAGCCCTTATGCTTGTGCTGCAAAGTCAAACAGAACCATTCCATGTGCTGCATGTTCATAGCCACACAGTGCTGCCAGGGTTTGTGTCCGAGGGAAACCACAGCTGATGCCCTGATGGTGCCTGCCTGGGCTGCCTATACCTGACGTGTGGCAGCAAGCAGCTCAATCCCTGCCTTTTTCCACCAAGGGGCTCACACACTGCAGAGGCAGTTTGGCATATTGTGCCTTCAGCAAGAGATATTGTGGCCTCTTGTGCAGATTGTCAACATTTCTCCTCGACCAGCCAGCTGGTGTCAATCCCAGGGGATTACAGAGCCTACAGCTATGCAATCTGATGTTACTCACATGCCCGAGTCTGGGCCTTTGAAACATGTCCATGTCTCAGTTGACACATTCTCTGCTGTGCTATGGGCTACCCCACATGGTGGTGAAAAGGCCTGAGATGGAATTATGCCCTGGAGAAAAGCTTTTTCTGCCCTGGGCATTCCACAGCAAATCAGAGTGATGTCGGCCCTGGCTCTATCGCCTCTAGGTCACAAGCGTTTGTACGCCAGTGGGGGGTCCTCATGTTCCAGCACACCCACTGCCCTAACTGAACCTGCCCATCACACTCTTCAAGCTATGCTTGAAAAACAGAAAGGGGGAATGTTGGGGGAGACACCACACGGCAGGCTGTAGAAAGCTGTCTATACCCTGAATCATTTAACCATCTCTCAGAGTGGTATGAGCCCTGTCACAGTAACTCATCTCTTGTCATTGCAGTCTGTGAGCAATCCTTGGCAAAAAAAGGCCCCAGTGTGGCTCTGCATTTACAGACCCTTGATGGGAAGGCCCCTGGGATCTTGTGACCTGGAGATGGCTATGCTTGTGTTTCCACAGGTGCCAGGGTCCAGGGTGTCTGTCTTGCTGTGTTGTCTGGCCTACTCCAGAGCATGATCAATGGAAACAAGGCCCTCAGCCACATCAACTAATCCATGGGATAGCAAACCATTTGGGCAGCACTGCTGCATGCATGAAATCAAACCTGGAATTTAAATGCCTGTCAAAACTAAATTGTAGCACACCAGTAAGGAGTTTTGAGCATCAGGACATGTGGGATGATAATTTGCTCTTTGCCCCATTCTAGCCTCAAGAATTAGATATTTCAGGGACCTCACAAGCAGAAAGCTGTGTGTACCTGCAGCATAGAGCTGGAGCTGATACAGTACTATGATCTTTAATCACACTCCCTTTGCCTTAAAGCCATGCAGGCTTAGCCTAACAGCTGAAGGAGATGATCATGGAGGTTTGTAGAACAAAGCTGAACACATAGCAGCCAGGATCATCTTGCTTCAAATGGCTACAGCAAAGCAGCAGCTCAGCTAAGGGAACTGGCATCTTGGGCTGCAAAACAAGACAAGGAAACATCAAAAGTGTTGCTTGAATTAGCCACTGATGTGGAGAGTGTCAGCCATGGCAGCCTGCAAAATCCAGCTGCTGTTGGTTCTTTGTTATCAGCTCCGGGTCAGGGCTGGACAGAATGTGATGATCTGTGCTGTACACACTGAAGTGATCATTCTAAACATAGACATGAGAGTATTACAAACTGGGTTGTGAATATTGCTGATTGGATCACTCCTGGTGTTGGCAGTGCCCTGTTCATTCTCATGTCTGCAAAGGGCCCTGCAGAAAGAGAATGAGCCCTGGGCAAAAAGGAGGAATTGTAGGTAAAGCAGGTGGCCATGGGCAGCTTTAACCTTGAACTAAGCAGAGCTCTGCCCTTGAATCAGGAATGCAAACAACTCCAGGAAAGAAGATCTGTGAATAGGAAAGGCAGAAACAGAGAGACCTCCCCAGGCTACCAAAAGGGGAGAGAGGTGCCTGGACACCAAGCCTAAACCAATCACTTAAGTACAAAGGGCACAGGGACACAGAAAGGAAAAGATCTAAGCCATGATGTGTATTAATCAAGTGGCCTCTGCTGCTGGCTGGTGCTTGAGCACATCTTGGGGTCCTTTTTCTTCTGGCTGCCAACACTGCACAGCCTTAGCTGTTGAGTTTTCCCAGTTCTCTGAGTCACTTCTCCTGTTGTTTGTTGGAGAACCTTGAGTTTTCCCTTCCATCAGCTAGCCAGGAGAAGTTCTCCTCACCTTTCACTGCCTGTTTTGGAATCTCTTGGGTTGTCACAAGACATTGGTTTGGTCACCAGCTGTGTTCAGACTTTCCCTTCACCTTCTGTGGCAGTTCAGGCTGGGTGCCTTCTATTCCTGCCACATAAGCTACAGCTCTTGTGTCCAGAGGGTCCAACCCACTAAGGTGGACACAGGAAACAGCCTGTTTCATACCCATAATATCCTGCACCCTCTAAATCCATCTGCAAAGTCCTTCTCTTTCTCTTTCTTCCCTCTCTGCTCCCATGGGAGATGCTCCCTATTGGGTAATGGTGGGGGAGTATCTCATGGCCAAGGGCTCTGGCAAGGCTGAGAGGCCAACAGGACCAAGGCCTTTGTCCCCTTGGCTCTGGCAGTTGCCTCTGCCACCAAGGCCTGGAGGAGAAACTTGACTTTGAGGCTTTGAGGTTCTTCTATTGCAAGGGCAGTGGTCAGGGCTTGGCCTTTTGCTTCACAGACCAAAGGCAAGTTTTTCTGCCCTGCACTTTGCCTTTGTCTCCTGCAATCCTGGCCTCTAACAAGCTGCTCTAAGGAGTCCCTGGGGAGCCTTTGTCAGTAACAAACCTCAGTGAGGCCAATCAGTGCTTCAAGGCACTTTGGAGTTGTCTTCTGACTTGGACTGTTGAGAGGCTTCTGGCAGTACCTTGGCAGAGTCTCCGGAGTACCTAAGGATGATGTAATCATCCCCAAATACTCCATGGGGCTCATTAAATACTGCTGAACCTCATTATTGCCAAGGTTTCTGCAGCTAATTGGAGAGGTTTTTAGTGCACAAGCATCTGATAAAAAAGTATTTTTAAAGGTACATTTCATTCCTTTTCAGCAGGAGTTGTCTCTTTGCAAGCAAACCACAGCAATCCTGTCAAGGTCCTACCCTGCTCACTGCTCATCCTCACTGCCCACTGCCACCAGCAGAGCCCAGAGCCACAGGTGAGGGACAGGATCTGCCTTGCCAGGGGTGGGGTCAGGGCTTGGCCCTTTGGATCAATGAAACCCCTCCAGGTTTGCTCAGCAGCAGAGCCACCTTGAGCTGCTTGTCCTGACCTCTCAGCACTGCCTCAGCTCTCTGCTCTCACCACAGCCTGGAGATGCTTCAGTGCCTCCAGTGATGCTTCCCTTGCATCCACTCTCTCCTTCTGCTCTAACCAGACCCTAGGGACCTTTTCCCAGTATGCTTCACTGGGACCCATTAACAGCAGAAGAAACTTCAGAGTTTGAATCTGACTTTGACTTCTGGAGAGGTTTCATCAGCTTCCTCTCAGTCCCTGAGGTTTACAGGGCACCAAAAGCTGCAGAGGAGTCAATAAAACACTTTGGACTGGTCCCTGCTGCCCTATTGGGCAGGACTCATGGGCTGGAAGAGTGCTGGCAAGCAGGCAGGGCTGCAGGAGACAGCTCTGGGCAGGAGCAGCTCCTCTGCACAGCACAGCAGGGCTGAGGACACTGACAGAGGATCTCAGGGAGATGAGGAAGACAGAGAGAGCTTTGAGGTGGCCAGGACTGGGAGGATGACTGAGAGCTCACTGGAGGAGAAGTCACTGCAGTCACTGACACAGTGAGGCTGTGGGGGCAGGACACTGCAGCTGTAGCTCCTGGAGGCATCTCCATCTCGCAGCTGACGCTCAGCTGAAGCTCCTGGAGTGTGCACACAGAAGGAGGACCAAAGCCCTTCAGTTCATCCTGTGAGCAGCAGTGAGCAGAGCTGGGGAAGGAGAAGGCTTCACCCACCCCCAACCCTCTGCCTTCTCTCTTCCCTTCACTGTCTCGCAGCACTGCAGGCCTGCTCCTGTTCCTCCACCTCTCCATGGGTGTGTTTTTAGGCAATGCCTTTAAAATTTAGTTACATATTTGAGTAGAAAAGGAGAAAACCAATAAATAGATCACTCTGGGTGTGAAAAGGAAAAGAAAAGATTTTTCTAAACAAATCATTGGATGAATCTCTGGAATCAGAGGAGCTGTACCATAACAATTTCTCTCTTCTCTTCTGATCTCAGCTGTTTTGCTTTGCTGGGGAGAGATCACCTTTGGCTGCCTTGGCTAAGTCTAACCCACTGCTTTTTTCTCTCTCCACTCTCCTTTCTCTCTTGGAACAGGGGGTAGGGGTTGGGACAGGGAACAGCTTCCTGGTCTCTGACAGGGGGTTTCTGTGTTGTAACTAATTGTAAATACCTGTCTAATATTGTCACTCCTGTATGTCTGTACCTGTTCATTGCATTCCATTGTAGAGTGTAGCTCTTGCTTGTCAATACAGCTTCATTTGCTTCTAACTGAGCTGCTCTGGCAAAGCTAATGCTGGGGGAAATTTACCACCACAATGGGACTCTTGTTCTCTGGGATTGGGCTGTTGTCACTTTCTGTTCTGACACCAGAGGAATCTTCATGGCAATTCTCGGTCCTGCTGCATTTGAAGCTGTGATGAACCTGCCATGGGTTGGTAGTGATGGACTGAGCTGATCCATTCCTCATGCAGCTCAGGGACAGGGGTACAATGAGGCTGAGAGAAGTGTGCCCTAACTTGTCACTGCCTTTCCCTCCTTGCACAGGTCCCTGGCAGAGGCAGCAGATGGCCAACAGCAGCTCCATCAGCCACTTCCTCTCCTGCCATTCCCAGGCACAAGGCAGCTGCAGCTCCTGCACTTCTGCCTCTTCCTGGCCATCTACCTGGCTGCCCTGCTGGGCAATGGCCTCATCATCACCACCATAGCCTGGGACCACCACCTCCACACCCCATGTACTTCTTCCTCCTCAACCTCGCCCTCTTGACCTGGGTACCATCTCCACACACTGTCCCCAAGTCCATGGCCAATTCCCTGAGGGACTCCAGGGACATCTCCTATGCAGGATGTGTTGCTCAGGTCTTTCTCTTGTCTTTTAATGTCAGCAGAGTAATTCTCTCCTCACACCATGTCCTACGATCGCTACTTGCCATCTGCAGACCCCTGCACTATGAGACCCTCCTGGGCAGCAGAGTTTGTCTCCACCTGGCTGCAGCTGCCTGGGGCTCTGGGGTTCTCGATGCTGTGCTGTACACAGCAAATACATTTTCCCTCCCCTCTGCCAGGGCAATGCTGTGGACAGTTCTTCTGTGAAGTGCCCAGATCCTCAAGCTCTCCTGCTCCACATCCTACCTCAGGGAAGTTTGTGTAATTGTCATTGGTATCTCCTTAACATTTGTCTGTTTTGTGTTGATTGTGGTGTCCTATGTGCAGATCTTCAGGGCAGTGCTGAGGATCCCTCTCAGCAAGGGACGCCACAAAGCCTTTGCCACCTGCCTCCCTCACCTGGCTGTGGTCCCCTGGTTACAGCACTGGCTTCTTTGCCTACCTGAAGCCTCCTCCATCTCCTCCCCTCCTTGACCTGGTGGTGTCAGTTCTGTACTCAGTGGTGCCTCCAGCAGTCAACCCTCTCATCTACAGCCGAGGAACCAGGAGCTGAAGGCTTCCCTGAGCAAACTGATCCCTGGATGCTCTCAGAAGCAATAAACT
>JAAWVA010000093.1:0-63853 GCA_015227895.2 Colaptes auratus | reverse complement strand
AGAGACTGGATGGAGTGCTTGGTGCCATGGTTTAGTTGATTAGATAGTGTTGGATGATAGGTTGGACTCTATGATCTCAAAGGTCTTTTCCAACCCAGTTAATTCTATTCTATTCTATTCTATTCTATTCTATTCTATTCTATTCTATCTCTTCTATTCTATTCCATTCCATTCCATTCTATTCTAATATGCTAGGAAGGCAGACAGGGAGAGGTATCACAAGCACAACGAAAAATCTTGAAATGCAAATTGTCACTACAGTGCTGCATATAATTCCACGAAATAAACCAGGTATAAGAGTAAAAAAAAAACCCTTCTCTTTGTACCCCTAAGAAGCAGACATAGTTTTAAAAGAAGCTAAGATCCATTAGGATTCTTTGCCCTTTTTCTCATATCCCATTACTAGTAGCTAGTGTAGACAATGAATGATGTAACTGGGGCCCACCAATTCATGCAGCTCCTCTCCCACTTCTTTAGTGAACCCTTTTCTCTCTCCCTCCCACTTCATGCCAGTTCAAGTTAGGAGGTCATTTTTATATCATCCCTTATCTCTTCTGTTAAAATACAGCTGTATCCTTTCAAGTGTTTTTTAGTATGAATAAATTCCTATGTTCCCTGTCCAGAAAGAGCCAACATAGATCTTTGCCTTCATTTTATAGAAAGATTGCAAACAAGGCAAATCTAATCTAAACCATGAAGCCCAGACAACCAACTGACAGTATTAAATTCCTGTTGTTTGCTATACTTACTGATATCATTGCTGTCTCCTCCTTAACCCAGCATAAACTCCAGGAAACTGACAGCTAATAATGTTTCTGAGGACCCTGGAAAAATCATGCGTCAGAGCTCCTTGGTAACCATTACACATAAAGGAGAGTGAGTTAATATCAAAACTCACACTGTGGTGGCAACAGCAGAGATCTTGAATAGCTCAAGAGTTTCTCTCCTAAACACCACAAAAAGCACAGGATTCTTATTCCAATGAGGAAATTTTCCCTACTTTAAAGTGATTTGTTTTCTATGCAGAATATTTGGCTTAATTTCCCAGGCCTGCTCTGACTATGCTATTGTCTGCTAATTAAGCAGCCTTGGGGCAACAGGGATCAAGTCATGTTTTAACCTTCATTTCAGTGAGCTTCTTCAATACCTCACTGTAGGCAGATTCCAGACACCACATATATATCTACTTCAGTTATATCCTAAACCCTCTGGATGTTAGGAATAAGTTCTTCATAGAAAGAGATTGGCCTTTGAATGTGCGTGCCCAGAGAAGGTGTGGAGTCACCATCACTGGAGGTGTTTTAGGAAGAGTCTGTATGAGGCACTTGGTGCCATGGTTTAGTTGATTAGATGGTATTGGTGATAGGTTGGACTTGATGATCTCAAAGGTCTTTCCAACCTGGTTATTTCTATTCTATCTATTCTATTCTATTCTATTCTATTCTTTCTATTCTATTCTTATTCTATTCTATTTTTCCATTCCATTCCATTCCCATTCCATTCTATTCCTGTCTACTTTTCCATGTGAACTTTTTCTTTCCTGTTTATTTTTCAATTTCTCCTCAGACAAACACCCTATTTTACTCCAGAAGAAATCGAAACTAAGGAATTCCTTATGTTTTAGAATCTCTCTCCTTCCCTGATTTTCATCACTGATAGACCTGATCTTTTGTGTGGGTTTTGTCAGGCTGCCACGCTAATGCCTGTAAACCCGGGATCGTGAAATTTTTACACACCCCAGTGAAGAATTCTGCAGAACCTCCAAAATCCTCAGATACAGAACCAGTTACAATGGAGTGTATCAATGAGAATGTCCCAACCTTAGCTAATTATCCATGCTGAGAGGCAGGGCTGACAAACCCTGAACCAGAACCCACACCCATGAATATATTGCTTCCACATGTTACAGATGATGTACCATAATGCAACTGCGTGGCACAGGCTTACCTATACTGCCTCTAACTCATGCCTAGCTCTGCACATAGAGAGTTTCTGCTCACCAGCTTCCAAAGGCAACTGTCAAAACAAAGCCAAAGACTAAGAGGAACTGCATTACCATCTATCAAACGAAAGATGTTTGCATTATGTTAAATGGCTTGCTCAAGAGGGAATGACCTTTCTCTTCCTCCCTCCCTCTTATAATACATGATTACCTTTCTCAGAGTCTGTGCTGTGGACTTGGTCATATAATAGTGTCTTGGCAAGTAATACAGCCAGAACCAGCTTCCAACAAACAGCCTCAAGGATATATAAATACTAATTTTTGTTGCAGTTTTTCATTCAATAAAGTGTTGCAACATTCTTAACTCTCTGGTACTCTGTGGCTACAGTGGTGAGCATGCATAGGCTCAAAGTAAACAAGTGCATCCTGAAAATGGTGGGGGGACCAAAATTGATTCTGAGAAAAATTATTTGATGACGTATTGCAGGTCAGACATCTAATGCTAGTTAAAAATAAATGAAAAAATAAGGTAGGTTTGTTCGTCTAGCTAAATTCATCACTTTCATTCTAACAACAGCATGAGATTTAACACATCCAAGTGCTGGGTTTTCTGCACATTGGCCATGGCAACCCTATGCAGTCTACAGGCTGGGGTCAGATGGCTGGAGAGCGGCCAGGCAGAGAGGGAACTGGGATACTGGTTGATTGTAGGCTGAATATGAGCCAGCAATGTGCCCAGGCAGCCAAGAAGGCCAATGGCATCCTGGCCTGCATCAGAAACATTGTGGCCAGCAGGAGCAGGAGTTTCATTCTGCCCCTGTACGCCTGGTTAAGCCACCCCTTGAGTCCTGTGTCCAGTTCTGGGCCCCTCAGTTTAGGAAGGATTTTGACTTGCTGGAGCGTGTCCAGAGAAGGCAACGAAGTTGGTGAGGGTTTGGAACACAAGCCCTGTGAGGAGAAGCTGAGGGAGCTGGGGTTGCTTATCCTGGAGAAGAGGAGACTCAGGGTGACCTTATTGCTCTCTACAACTACCTGAAGGAGATTGTAGCCAGGCAGAGGTTGGTCTCTTCTCCCAGGCAGCCAGTACGCAAACAAGAGGACACAGTCTCAGGCTGCGCCAGGGCAGGTTTAGACTGGATCTTAGGAAGAAGTTCTATACAGAGAGAGTGATTGCCCATTGGAATGGGCTGCGTGTGGAGTGGTGGAGTCACCCTTCATTGGAGGTGTTCAGGAAGATCTTGATGGGGGCTTCTTGGTGCCACGGTTTAGCTGTTTAGGTGGGTTGTATTGTATTGTATTGTATTGTATTGTTTTAGGTGGGTTGTATTGGTTGATAGGTTAGAAGCGATGATCTTGAGGGTCTCTTCCAACCTGTGGTGTATTGTATTGTATTGTAACTTTATTTCTTTGTTCAGTTTGTTCTTTTATGCCATGTTGGGAGTATGAAGTTCAATATTTAGTTTGAAAATGACACACACAAACAAATTAAAATATTTAAAATTAAATTTCATGTTTTATGGACAAAGAGTAGTATGCAGGTGTCCCTTTGGGACCAGGTTCTCAAAATATTCAATCACTGCCCCTTCCAAGGACATTGGTTAAATATGGGCTTGAGGACTGCTTCCCCTGAAACAACGGGACTAAAACTTATGTTTAAAGCTAAAGCTGGACAATTGCCTCAAATAAGGATCTTCTGTTAGTGACAGCCTAACATTGAGATGAGTACAATGACTAGTAACTAGTCTTGCTTTGCACAGGTGTCAATCTTGGAATGCGGGCCTTAATCTGCATTGCCTTGAACTCTGCAAAATAGCAACTGGATGTGCAGACCAGAGGCCCAGAAGTGCTCGATCAGAATAAATAATTGTGTAAGTACAGATTAAGGAAAGGGATAAACAAAAGCTTCTACTACCCCTTTCTCCTCACCTTTCCATTAGCACTCAATAGTGAAAATGCCCCTTTTGCTCAGTCAATGAATTGTTTGCCTTGCCTACACAGTAGCCCAAGTAGCCTGCACCATCCTTCATCACTCCTGGCCCTATATTTATAGTCTGCAATACTTCTGAGACTTTAGGTGACGCTTTTTAACGGTTCCTGCAAATGCACTTCTATCAACTCCCAAAAGGTTCATGCTTGGATATCCACGCTCTGTCAAAGAACAGAAACATAACAGATGCCCACCAGCTTATTGTCAAAGAGAAGAGGTTCTGTCAAACGCATCTTTATTTGGAATTAAGAATCTAATTTTGCATCTCTTTTTTGGCAACGTTCCTATCTTTGGCATTTACATTTCCAATGTTTATACTGCCATCGTAAGAACTCTTAAGTAAACATTTATTCCAAATAAAGTTTCATAACCTGGCAGGCTCATGTTCACTTTATAAATAGGCACTTCAAATCCTTTCCATGTAACCATGTGTAATTTTCCTACCAAAAGTGTGTGACAGCCAAGAAGTTCTATTATGCTCAATCCATAAATCTGTGTGAGACAGCTTATCCCACACAAGCATAATACGAATATACATGCCTGTAACATCTAAATACCTCCTACCTATGAAATAGCAGTGCCTTGCCAGGAAAATGAGACTGTATGCTAGGACATCCCATAGGCTGTTGGAATACAGGTTGTGGTGAAAGATGACCCAAACTGTCCCAGTTTCTCTGTTGAGATGGCAATAAGCAAAAAGTGAGAAAAAGAAAGAAACTCCACATTATCTCTCACCAGTATGCACACACCCCAACAGGGAGGAAGCTGCCAGGGAGACTGTTCTGTTCCATTCCTCCTATCAGCAATCATCTTGGAGATGATTCAAAGAAGTGCACACTGTTGTGGGGCACCTTGCCCTGTGCTCTGAGACACTAAATAAAATTAATCGAATAAGATAGAATAGAATAACCAGGTTGAAAGACCTTCAAAGATCATCGCGTCCACCTACCAACTAATCCAACACCACCTAATCAACTAAACCATGACCGCAGCACCCCATCAAGTCTCCTCCTGAATACCTCCATGATGGTGACTCCACACCCTCCCCGGCAGCCCATTCCAATGGGCATCAACTCTCTCTGTGTGAACTTCTTCCTAACATCCAGCATTAAATGAATGAAATTAAAATGAAAACAGCATTATTTAAAAAAGTGTATTTTTCCAGCTGATGCCCTCCATGCACAGTGCCACAGGAACAGCTCCACCAATCGCACAGGGAGTGGTTGCAGAAGCTGCTGTTGCTCATTGAGAAAGAGCACAGTGCTGGGTTAGCCTAGACTACTTAATGTTTTGGATGGTTTCACAGCAAGAGATTCGGAGCAGGCATGAGCACGGTTTAGGTGGCTGAACACTCTGTCTTTCACACCATTTCACAGAAATGTTCAGGTTTAAAAGACCCTCAGGACCACCAAGTCCAACCAATAACCCTGCTCTACAAGGTTGACCCCTAAACCGTATTCCCAACACCACATCCAAAGACCTTAAACACATCCAGGGCTGGTGATTCAACCACCTCCCTGGGCAGCACATTCCAATGCCTATAGCTGTCCCCACTGTCAGCCTGGCTGCCACAGCCATACTGCTTCAGAAGAACTGACCCTTGGCTGCCCATTGGCTCCATGGCTCACACCACACCTGACCTATCTGTCCCATTAAGAAGCTGGGAACATACTAAAGCCTGCAATGACCTCACATCACTCTTCCCTGGAGTTTGGCTTGAGCCTGCTTATGCTGGTGAACCTGAGTTGGACAACAGATTTGGATTTCCTTAGAAAGCCTCTAACAGAAACAGTGTAGCATGCACTCAAACTGAGACTAAGCACAATTTTAGCTCAGATAAAGTTAAATCCCGCTGATGAGTACAGAAAGCAATAGATTCTGGTAAATGTTTTAGGCAGCTGCAAGCTAGCCTTGAAAGCCTTATACTTTATGTGCCTTCCTCTCAAAGTAAAATATCTGTGTTTCT
This sequence comes from Colaptes auratus, assembly GCA_015227895.2. NCBI lineage: Eukaryota > Metazoa > Chordata > Aves > Piciformes > Picidae > Colaptes > Colaptes auratus. The sequence continues at coordinate 57,958 of JAAWVA010000093.1, read as the reverse complement.
TTAGTTATTTGCTATTCATGGATAAAGAGGTGAGCTTTGCCCCTCAAAAAGAATACTTCCAGATCTCAGGATGACAAAATCATAGAACAGTTTGGTTGGAAGAGACCTTCAAATGTCATCTAGTCCCACCCTCCGCAGTGTGAGCAGGGACATCCTCCATTAGAGATCAGGTTGCCCAGAGCCCTGTTGAGCCTGACCTCAAATATCTCCAGGGATGGGATCTTGACAACCTTCCTGAGCAACCTGTTGCAGTGTTCCACCACCCTCATAGTAAAGAACTTGTTTCTAACATCCAATCTAAATCTATTATTTTCTCATTTCAAACCACTGTCCCTTGTGCTATCGTTAGGCTTTTGTGAACAGTTTGTCTCCATCCTTCTCTAGCTAGCCCCCTTAAGGTACTGAAAGGCCACTATTAGATCTCTCGTAGCTTTCTCTTCTCCAAGATGAACAACCCCAGCTCCTCAGCCTGTCTTCATAGCAGAACTGTTCCAGCCCCCTGATCATTTTTGTGGCGCTCCCTCTGGACCTCTCTCCATCAGGTCCATGTCTTTCTAGTGCTGAGGGCTCCAGAGCTGGATGCAGTAATCCCGGTGAAGTCTCACCAGAGCAAAGTGGCAGAATCACCTCTCTGAATCTGCTGGCCATACACCATTTGACGCAGCCTAGAAGTGACTGGCCAGAGCTCTGCATCTTTACTTGAAATTCTATGAAGGAACCGGGCACTTTAAGACTCAGACTGCCTCAACAGACTTCCAGGTTCTACCTCTTGAATCACACCCCTGACATCAAGACCCGTTTTGTTCATCCTGCAAGCATTCAAGCTGCCGTCCCCATTCTCAGGACAATTCAGTAGAAGCCTTGTTAAAGGTAAAGCTGGGAGGCCCTCTTCTGTCGAAACGAAGCAGGCGTGATTTACCATGCAGAAGAGCACACAAAGGGCACAGCTCTGGTAACTACTGATTAGCACAGCCAGCAACAGGCCCTGAATTTCACTGTCACTTGTCACGGCATTTCTTTCAGGGGTGGTGTTCAGGGTGGTAGCTGAAGTGATTCGTTCCACCATGACTGCCTAAATAAATTTGAAAGCAGAAGCAGACAACTGAAAATAATCAGGGTTACCTAATGCCATCTCCCTCTCTAGCAGCTGCAGGACAGCTCAGGGCTCTTTTCCCCCTGTCTTCTCATAGTTACACAGCTACTTTATTAAAGCACTCCCTGATACTGCAAGTTTGCATCTCCTACATCATGGAAGGAACTCAAAATTCTTCCCAGCTCAATTATCTTGCCACTGCATAAATAAGGGCTTATCATTCACCTGCATTTGGGGGGAGGGAAGCCTATAAACAAAAGAGCTGGGGGTGCAGAGCAGACAGCTGGTATTATCCATGCATTTTACAAGTATTCTCATCACACCAGACTAGCACCCTTGAAACTTGTTCTGCTTAGGGGCTGACTCACAAGAAGGTTTAGGATGGAGCTGAGCCTTTTCAAGTGTGGTAAGGCAACCCAGTGCACCATGCTGAGCTCCAGGCAGAGCAGAACAATCACACTGAGTTTTGTCCCAAGATTAAATGGAATTTCTGAACTGGCACCTGAATCCATCTCAGCCCCATTTTCATCTGTTTAAAACTTTATAGTATCTGATTCATTATGTCAACAGTTCAGATCTTTAGAGTATCAACCAATGCAGCCTAACAATATTCTTGCACTGGTATATGCAGGCATGAACTTACAGAACATCACTGACCTTTTCCTTGTTATATGTAGGGCAGGAAAAAAAAAAAGGGGGGGAGCCTCTCCCCATAGTTGAAAGCCCATTCACACTTAATTAGTAAATTTTTTTCACTCTTAGAAGTAAATACTTAAACCAAAACACTCAGATTTGATAATTCTTTCTTTTTTACCCTGGCCAAAAGTCAGCATTGCCTCCATTAAGGCAGCAAGGCTAAAAGCAGAGAGGGCAGAAGAATCAGTTCTGACTGCCCAACACTGAGATCCTTTCCTATCCATCCACGTATATAGTTACATGCATAAAATTAACTAGTGAGGTATACAAGCTGCAACTGAAAGTATAAATAACTTGTGTAAGTCAATGTTTGAAAGATTGTCCCTTTCTGCTATTTCCTAAAACACCTGTGTCCAATATTCCTGTATTCCTTTCTTCTCTATGCTCTTAGAGCACTGCCCAAGGCAATGATGATAACCCACTACCGTGATCAGATACCTGAGAGTCTCTTGCCCTGTAAACCTTCTTTCATTAGAATTATTTTAAAGATGACAAATAGCCACTTCTACCTGTGACACAAAATTAATTATTTTTCAAATACTTTACATTAAGAAGGACTTTGAATTTTGATAGTTTATTGCAATAAATCTGTGGCACTTTGATCATTACTAACCTGAAGCTTTTTCACAAAGCTGTTGTTCATGGAAAGCAGCTCAGGGTACAAAGGCTTCATTTATTACTTTCTTTTTTTTATCCTTCCTAGCTGAAAGAGGGCGAGATAGATATTTTTTCCCCACCATTGTAGTGACAAGCTAGTTTTCACCAAGATTTTGTGTCCCATTGTTGCTGTGGATCTGTATGATTCTTTGCATGCTGACAACAGTATGAATCCTCACACTGACTTTACCTGGCAATCTTGCAAGTCTGACATTTTTCTTACCTACATGTAATTGTGTCCCTTAGTTTGGACTACTGGAAAGAAAAGGCTTTATTGTGTGGATGTCAAAGCAGTACAACTACTGTGACATGGCAAAGGATGATTATTTTGGTTACTCATGTGGTCTTTTCACAGTGAGATAAGGTACTTCAATAATGACAATGCAGCTGTAGCTCAGTCTCTCTTACTGATAAGTGCATATGTAATCACCTGAAAATGCTGCAATGGGAATCATGACGTACAAAAATCATTACCAGGACAGTGAAAGATGAGGGCCTGAGAACATTAGTCGCTGCTTGGGCTATGACCCAATCTTGACAGGCAGCTGTCAGGCCTTGAAACAGCTATGAAGAAAGACAAAGGCATCAGCAGAAGCTCTCCTCTTTTCTTGAGAGATGCATTTATGTGAAGGCTTGGCCTTGGTCCCTGTTGCAAGTCCACATGTGCTTGCTCTCAAATCTGTCTGACCCTGTCTGGTAACTTGACTTTGGACTTGATCTCAGATTTATCTCCTGTACTGGTATGAACTACTGCACCTCCTCTCTAGGGACCCCCTGGCCTCATAGTGGACCTCAGTTGCCCTGGTTACCCACAAGGACATGGTCTGCCCTCCTAGCTCAGGTCTTGTGGGATGGTGCCCTTGCTGCATCCTGGCAGTCATCATCAGGGTCAAATGAATTAACCAAACATCGAATTTTAACTCTTAGGCAATGTGCCTTATAGACACATGTAAACATATTTCAATGGAAACACACAGTTTGGCTTACAAAATGGTATAGGAAACCACCATTACATGCTCATAATTTTAGAAGAAAATGAGTGGTATTTCCAGAATTCTAGCTTTCTGAGAACTTTTTCTTGACATGAGCAGAAACAATTGTTTTTACAGCAGGAATAAACAGCTTCTTATTACTACCAGTGAGGCTTTTCCAGCCTGCTTTGCCTGACCAGTTCAACAGGGCTATTATACTCTTTAGCTACTTATTAACCTAACCATAATGAAAAAAAATTATTAAAAAGGAAAGCACACACCATGAACCTCTCACTAACCTCAAACAATGCCGTAACAACAGCATCCAGCCCCAAGAGGAATATTTTCCCAGTTGATTTGTAGATAGAACACTCAAACAGCTAAGCTACATGTTTAATTGATGTATTCCAGGAAATCAGATCATTTTCTTTCAGCAGATTTGGGTTCCTTTATTGAAAGGGGCACTCACAAGTATCACAAATAGCTGGAGATGTTTGCAAGAAATTAATTTAATGAAAGCAAACAAAAGTAAATATTTTCAAAGCTATGCAAAACACACTAATAAAGATGTCTACAAAGTATAAATCATGGATAACGTCTGTGTGGTGAATGCAAATTATTGTAATTACACAATTCAATCACACTGTAGATTCAAATTCCTTCTTAAAACATAGATGTATTCTTTCATTTTCTTTCCTATTAGTTTATTAAACTCCAAATATAATATATGTAACCAACACACTTCAGATTTCAGCTTCCCACTCATGTCACTCATCTTTCACACACATCTGATATGCACAGTCCTTATCCTTGCAAACATGCATGCAGTCAAGAAATAGCCTGTGGGAAGTTGCACTGATTTCAATAAAACCCCCATTTATATTTCTCATAAGACTTAGAAGAATATGTAAGGGAAATACAGAGTCTGTATATAGATTATATGCAAGATGAGCACTAAGCACAAGTAGTTAAAATGATTGTTCTGTGTCCTACTGTCCTGGTCTATCCTCCTCTCCCAACATGCTCCACAGTATCTGTGCCATGGGGAGAACTTCAGTGTTGGATGAGCCCAGAAAACTGGTTCACAGGTGAGAGAATAATTTAAACTCCTAATTCAAAATCTTGATGGATTGCTCTCTCTGTCAAAGGCCAGCCTAGCCTGGGCAGTTACACTGTCTGTGGAAATACAGAATCACAGAATGTATCTTGCTGGAAGAGACCTTCAAGATCATCCAGTCCAACCTTTGACCCAGCACTGAAGAGTCAACACTAAACCATGTTCCCAAGCACCAGGTCCACATGCTGCTTAAACACCTCCAGGGATGGTGACTCCACTACTTCTGTGGGCAGACCATTCTAATGTTTGACACCCCTCTCAGTGAAGAATTGTTCCCTAATATCCATCCTAAACCTCCCCTGGTGCATGTTGTAACCATTTCCTCTAGTCCTGTCACTTGCCACCATGGAGAAGAAACTGGCCACCTCTCATGCCCTCACCTCATCTTCTCCAGACTGGACAACCCCCCATTCCCTTAGCCACACCTCATAGGACATGTGCTCAAGGCCCTTCATGAGCCTCACTGCACTTCTCTGGACTACTCCAGCACCTCAATGTCATCCCTTTACTGAGGGCCCAAAAATGACACAGTACTCGAGGTGTGGCCTCACCAGTGCCATGCACAGTGGGATGATCATCTCCTTGTTCCTGCTGGCCACCTAAGACACGAGCCCTCACCAACCATTGACATGTGCCTATCTGCTAGCACAAGCAGTTTCATGAAGACAATTTTCAGAGCAAACAATCTGTGTTCCTAAGTGCCAAAGAACTGAGGTTTAAAATGCTGTGCAACTGGAAGCTGGCAACTTGACATTTCAAAATTTCCTTCAGCACCTGATCATTAGCAAGTATCAGCAGTGTCACAATATTGGCAGTGCTGAGAGTTGCAGTGGGAGGGTGACTTTATTTTTGGAGCACAGAGTGCTTTGAAAAAGCCTATTTCAATTTGCAAAGTATGCTGATGCAATGCAATGCAATGCTGTTGTGCTGAGTAAACATGTTAGTTATGCTTTGCCTCATCCACCACACAGTATGCAATCTGAAAATAACTGCTGAGCAGCAGTGAAACAGACGTCACTAATTAAATGTCAGTAAACCAACATAACCACATAGTGGCATCCAGGACATTTATTTCCTGATGAATATTGTAGAACTCAGCAACTGCAGTGTCATAATTTTTGGTGAAAGGTGCTTGCTTGCTCTTTTATGGATACCAACCACAGTGGCATTACTGTTTAACTTCTGCTTAACTTAACAGTGGCATCCTGTCTAACAGTCTTTGTTAATGATCTGGATGATGTGGCACAGTGTACCTCAGCAAGTATGTGGATAGCTCAAGAGGAGAGGAGTGACTGATGTGCCGCAGGCTGTGCTGCCATCCAGAGAGACGACCTTGACAGTCTAGAGAAATGGGCTGAGAAGTACCTTATGATGTTCATCACAGAGAAATGCAAAGTCCTGCATCTGTGGAAAAATAATCCCATGCACCAGTACAAGCTGGAGAGCAGATTGACAGAAAATGACTTGGTTCTCCTGGTGAACTCCAAGCTGACCATGAGCTGGCAACATGCCTTTGCTGCAAAGGTGGCAAATGGTATCCTCACCTACATTAGACAAATGTACTGCCAGCAGGTTGAGGGAGGTGATCCTTCCCTACTACTCACCACTGGTGGGCCACACCTTGGTACAGCTAACAATCACCAGCATGTCTGGAGAATCTCTATCCACAACAGACTGGCACAGTGGAGCCATGGCCTCTATTTGTCCCTGGAACAGGCGGACTGCAGTGATGTGTATCCTATACTATCCCATCTTGCAACTATAGGATACTTTCTAAGCACTCCCTGAGTTATCTAGAATGCTTCTGATGATGTACAAATAAAGAGTTTCTCAGACCACAGGACAAATAAGGGCTGCTGCAAGGCACTGTCATATCTGTTCTGCTTTCCTCAGCTTTTACTAGTGTTTTCTCTGATTTAAGATCATTGGATCCAACCACACCTAACTACTACCATGACCACTATATTACCACATCTCACAATTCAATGAACACCTCCAGGCATGGCAAATCCACCACCTCTCTAGGCAGCCTGTTCCATACCTCCACACTCTCTCAGTAAAAAGTTTTCCTAATGTCCAATCTAACCTCCCCTAGCACGACTTAAAACACATTACCTCTCATCCTATCGTTAGTTATGTGGGAGAACACCAATGCCAGCCTCACTACAACCTCCTTTCAGGTAGTTGCAAAGAGCAGTAAGATCTCTCCTTAGCCTTCCCATCTCCAGACTAACAACCCCAGCTCCCTCAGCCACTCTTCACATGGCATACTCTCAAAACCCCTCACCAGCCTCATTGCTTTTCTCTGGACATGCTCCACAACTCAGTGTCTTTCTTGTACTGTGGCCCCAAACTGAACACAGTACTCAAGTGGTGTCCTCAACAGAGGCCTGACATGACAGCAGAAGGGAAATATGGAAAAAAACATGTCCAAACTGGGTTCCTAAAGCAGAGATGTGCTTGCATCTAGGGCTGGCTGCAGTACAACTTTCAGCTAATACACATGGGGCTCGTCCCTCAGCTCACAGAGTATCCTTTGACTTTAGCTGAAATTTGCTTGAGTGAAGACTATCAAAATATCTTGAGATCTGCCTACCTCTCATTTGCTTCCAGGAAGATGGTGATAGTAAAATAACGATGAGAACCTTGTGATTAATGCCACATCTAAATGCATATAAGGACAATGCTGCCATTCAAAGATTTCTCATGCTCTTAGGGATTTTGTAAGCGAAAAGACAATCTGAAATTAGAACAGAACTTTGCCCACACTGCATTTATTTTTTTAGTACATTCGCCAGTCTTGGGAACATTAAAATTTTACTTCTGTCATGACTCTCACAAAAGAGTCTCTGATTTTCATGTTTTGTTTTTGTTTTGCCTTGACTGTTGAGTGGTGGTTGTTTTTTGTGTTTGTTTGGAGTTGAGTTCTGTTATCTTGGGACTTTTGCATGTGGGTGGATGGATGTGATGGTAAGAGATGAACGAGTTCAATGAGATACTGTGAGCTGCCAAACTAAACCATGAACTCAGCAGGAAGTTAAGTGAGAACAGAAATGTTCTCTTAAACCAGAACAACCTGGCAAGTGCCTAAAATTTACACTATGTCTATTCTTATGCCCTGTGACTCAGATATCATTCAGACATTGAGTGATACCCAGCACTGAATCACTTAGAGGTGAGTGACAAACACTTCAAGAGAAGAGCTACTAAAGACACAGCACATTGGAGATTACCTAAACTACTACAGGCAAATTTACTTCAGCACTTAGAGCTGCAGTACTGAGATGCAACGGTGACATCAAGCTCTTCTCAGCATCCACACAGAATGACTACTAACCTTTATTTGCTTGAAGGTAAATAATGCTGATATTGATGGTCAGAAGCTCAGCTTTTCGAAGAAAATCAATGATATTACAGTTTCTGAAGTAGTATACACTGCCTGAGAAGGCAGTAGAAAAATACTGAATCTGGAATGGTTTTACACTGATGACATCCTTTTATGCTCCCCTTCAAGCAGAGACTGAGGAAGAATTTCTTAATAATTTAGGCAGATCCTTATATATCATATAGTAATTCAAATTAATTCAAACTTATCTTTCAGTTAACAAGGATACTCCCAGGAGAGGAATGCCAGTATTTTTTGATATATTTATTCTGAATGATCAGCCACATATGAAGATGCTTACCCAGACTCCGTGGTTTAGAAGTTGAGAACAGAATTCCCACCATATTTGAGATACTTCTTGCAATCCTGTAGGCTGGAAAGATGAGAACATTTTTTAATGTGATTCTGTGATACAAAATTTGGAACAGCACTATAAATTAAAAATCCCTGTGTCTCATCAAAAGCTCTATAATTTCTAGAGTTTTGTCTGAGCAAGAATTTAGGTCTAAATGTGTGAATGCTCTTTATTTCATTACAAATATGCCTTCATACTTATCTTCGTGATTTAGCAGGATATGAACATTAAAAGGAGGGAACTAGTAGAACCAGATCATTCTGTCTTCTGCAGTATCTTGAAGAAGTACAGGAGTCATAAAGAAAGATGGTAAAAAGACTTTTTTTTACTCTTAAAATTAATAGCAGCTGGCTTTTCTGGAGGCAATCCCCTGTGGATTCTCAATTCCTATCTTTCCTGACAATTAAGAAAAAAGCTGGATTAAGGGTTGCTTGAAGTTTCTCAGAGTATGAACCACAAAATAACACAGATTGTTGAAACACCTCATTTACCCCACTTGCAACCTATGCATCCACCTCATTTGTTAACACAGTTCATCAGAAATATTTACAATGCTGTGGAAGAGCCTTGGTGTTCTTTACATTGGTATAGGCTCCTTTGCTTTTGTGGCAACATCACTTCTTGTATGAATGGGAAAAGTCACTATACATTACTTCCTGTACATTCAGACAGTATCTGAATACACTTAACTCCCTTGCTGGAAACATAGAGCAGACCTTCAGATCAACACATGAACACAATGATCTTGAAGGTCTCTTCTGACCTGGTCTACTCTACTCTACTCTACTCTACTCTACTCTACTCTACTCTACTCTACTCTACTCTACTCTATTCTATTCTATCCTATCCTATCCTATCCTATCCTATCCTATCCTATCCTATCCTATCCTATCCTATCCTATTCTTATTCTATTCATAACAGCCAGATCTCCACTGGTCATGATGTTTCTACCATTGAAACTATGCCTTCAAACACCAGCAAAGCTGGAGTAGGGCACCACAGCCAGCACCAGACATCCTTCAGCCAGATTCTCTCATTACCATGGATGTAAGGCCAGGGAGCTACTTGGATAGTGTTCTTGTCATAATATATTTATAAATTGGATGTTTTATTTTCAGAAGAATGATTCAGTGTAGACAATATTGATGGCCTGCCTTATCAGCTATTTCCTGGCAGGCAACAACCTACTTGGAGAATCAAGGGTCAAAGGCAAATCTAACCAGTCTCCAACAGTTAGATGGACATCCCAGGCACTATAAATGTCTCTACAAATCAAGACAAAATAGTAGCTGAGAAAAAAAAAACCACAACAAACTCAACATAACTCCTGCCTTACCCAATTGTTTTCCCTTAATGGTTCTCTTCAGTAATTTTCTGATTGTGGTTTGTTTTTTGGTTGTTTTGGTTTTGTTTGTTTTTTTTCTCTTCCCCCATTTGTTTCTATTAAAGATTGGCCTATTAATCAGTGACAAAACAAAGCACAGTCTGCATATTGTAACACAGATGAAATGCTCAGCTTGCAGTTACTGCCGTTCTCTGGGATGATGGCACATTCTAGTACCAAGGCTTTAGTGTGCCATCTGGTGGATTTTCAGCATTTGGCACGTATGATGTACAAACCCAGTGATACAGACATACTGATGGGAGTACCTACCATCTTTGGCCAATGAAAATACTCATCCTATCATCCTATATTTGCTCCAATTCACCTGACAGTAATAATTTAATCCATATCACATTTCCAGCTACCTCCATTTTAACTGCTGTAACTATCGTAACTTTAGCTAATCCCTTACACTGATGGATTTTATACATAATTGAATGCTGGTTCTCTCTCAAAAACAAACTTCCACCAAACTAGCCTAACAAAATTACTTATTTAAGGCAGCAAGTTGAGACCCTCAATGAAATGGTCTTGGAATGGTCTGGCCAGGGCAGTGGTGGAGTCACCATCCCTGGGTGTTTTCAACTAGCATGTGGACCTGGCACTTAGGAACATATAGTGTTGACTCTTCAGTGCTTGGTAGAGGGTTAGACATGGTGGTCTTTGAGGTCTCTTCCAACCAGGTATTCTGTAATTAAATTCAGATGGGATGAGATACAAAGATGTTGAAGCAAACCTATTACCACAAACCTTCAAACAAAACTGAGTTTGAGTTTCACTCTAATTACCACAGCAACAACTGTCATTAAAAATACTGCAGGTTTTTATGATACCACATGAAAAATGTGAAGACAGCTAAAATACTTGTAAAACCCCCCAATACCACGAGTTTTCTAATGTATCCACTAATGTGAGGTGTGATGAGGAACCTGGGAAGTATTCAATTCAAAATCCAGAGAGTCCTTTGAGCACACAGCCCAAAAGGGGAGCATAACTTCTACTCCAGCACAGTGCTCCAGGCACTACTCCACTCTGCATATGACACGGTGTATTCCATCACAGCTAAGACTACCAGGACTGGATGATCTCTTTCAACCAGGTGTTTTCTGTGATTCTGTGATTTTAATGCTAGATGGAGGCTGCCTTCTGAATGAACTGTAGCTGCCACAGAAGAGCATGAATGGGCAGCTGAGGGATGTTTCTACCTAACACATGATGTCACTCAGAAACCTGGACTGAAGAATGCAATGACTGTATGGGAACAAAATAAATGGCCAGCTGAGAGGTGCTGGATATATAGCGATTAATGAATCTCCTTAGTGGCATCTGGTCTTCTTTCCATTAAGTGGAAACAAGACAAACAAAGCTAAAACAGAAAGGAAAAGAACAGCAGTGACTGAAAACAGCTTTTGGTTTTGGTCCTGATTGCTAGTGGCAACTTGGCCATTAGAGAAAAACAAGCTCAGCACACTTTTATCAGCTACTGTGAGACTTGGCCAACATGCCAGCATTCTTATGCTGGTTTAAGCATTGATTTTAGCTGCCTGTTTTGGACACAGGCTATTAATATGTCAGCCAAGTCAGATTATTTTTAAAATGAAAGCTAACAACATGAAGTGAAAAGAAGATATATAACTAGGGAACAAGACAAGAAATTAATGTGGGGCTATCAGGATTTAAGTGTTATGGTCCAGGTGGTTTTCAGAACTGTACTGTGACTGGGGGAGGAGGCAGCAGCATTAAGATTCCTCTCTTTGGTTGGGACATCCTTTGCAGTAAAGTAATGAAAGCTGAAATCATACAATGAGTCTGAGGTCTCCAGAAGACTGCAAGACAATGCTGCTTTTGGTCCAAATACACTATGTTGCATCAGCAAGCAATATGATCTTACAGAGGTGTTCAAGAGGGGACTGGACGTGGCACTTGGTGCCATGGTCTAGTAGTCATGAGGTCTTGGGTGGGAGGTTGGACTTGATGATCTTTGAGGTCTTTTCCTACCTTGTTCATTCTATGATTCTATGTGGATTTGCAGAGAAAAACAGCTGGTGATGTGATCAGATATCTACACTAAAAGCTTAAAGGAGGTTATTTTGAATTAGCTCTGGCCTGATCCCATGGACTGAATGACCATTAGGATCAGAGCTCACACCCCAGATTATAGAAACATAAAATTGTTTTGGTTGGAAAAGACCTCTAAGACCACAGAGTCCAACCACTGACCTAACACCAACACGACCATTAAAACACATCCCAACATCCCATAACCACCATCTCTCTGGGTAACATATTCCAGTGTCTGACCACTCCTGCTGTAATGATTTTTCCCCCTAATATCCAATCTAAATCTCCCCTGGCACAATTTCAGGCCATTACTTTAGCCAGAAAGGAAACCAGGAAGTTGCAAGAGCACTTTACAATGAAACCCAAAGCACAGTAGCAGAAAAAAAAAAATGGAGATTCAATGCCAAAGTGCAGATCAGATCTCTGTAGGAGATCTGTCCACAGGATAGATCCACAGTCCACAGGAATAACCCTGGATTGCTGCAGAAGTGGAGAGAGGTTACCCTTCTGGCACCATCTTTCCAACCTACTCACAGGAAGAACAAGTCCAGATTTTTGTTCATGTTGCCTTTCCATCTTATTCTGAGCTTGTATTTAAGGAGCAGAGTCACATTTTTATTATCCTGGATAAAGCTGAGTGTAGCTCTTAATGTTATTATGTGTTCTCGCTGCAAACTAAATCCACTCATAAATAAAAGCTATAAAACGTATATTTCATTTAGAAATAGAAGGGCATGCAGTTATTGTATAAAGTCTTTAACTGAGATTGAAAGCATATTGCAAGGTTTATATATGAGCTGAAGAGATGAAATAAAAAACACAGATATTTCTTCCAGAAAGCCAAGACCATATACCAGACAATTAATTTCAACAGACACAAAATATCACAGAGGATTAAAGCCACACAAGAATACAGATTACAGTAGTTCAAGACATTTTCTCTTTCAGTTTTGCACGTTCAGTCAGTATGACATCTGAAAGCCTTTTTTATTCAGCTCTTTCACGCTAATCCAACTTTACTCACAGTAAAGTACTGCAAATTATACCATTCATTTTACCTGAATGCTAACAATGTCCTGTCTTCACAGCACATTTGGTGGAAGAAAACCTTCTGGTGGTGTAACATTTGAGTAGTTCCAAATCCTTTTGCATCACTTAACATTATACAGGGAGTCAGAGGATTTCTGATATCTGACATAAGGCTTGTTTTTACAAAATAACAATGTTACTGCAGCCTCCACATAGTATGACCTTTAATGAAATTGATATATCAAAAATTTATATCCTCCCACGTGGATTCAATCTGCTTGAAAGTGTATCACAGAATCATGGAATGATTCTTACCTGAATTTGCATAAGTCATGCAGCAAATGCAAAATCTGGGACTGCATTTTAGCTTATTTCATTTTTTAAAATTGACTGAAACAAATGCACACTGGGGAGGTAATATTAGAACAGTAATGTAACCAGGACAGATTTAGGCTTACTTTAGATACTTCATTCCCAATGAAAATTCATTACTTATCCCCTAGACCGATGACAGAGGCTTGAGGAGAAGCCCACATCATCTTTCTGCTGTTGTTAAAAAATAAAAGGGAAACACATTTTAAAACACATTTCTGTGTTTAAAAGGAACAAAATTAGAGCTTGCTGAATCAACTAAGAGAGCAGCAGTAATTTCCAAAGTATCAGAAACATAGTGCTTGTTCTCCTCCTTTCCTCATCCATGCCTTCCTCAGCGTTTTTCACCCTAGTTTGAAGTGAATGAGTTTCAAAAAGGAGATGTAACTTATCTGCAACTTTAAAATTCTGTAATTTCCATGGAGTGGGACACAACTTTTAAGCAAAAGGTATTTCAAGGAGGCAATAAGCAGGAAGGCAACCACCCAATAGTGATTTATTTACATTTTATTACTTTCTGTTCCAGGCCTGTGGAACAAAAAAAATAAAGGCATAGCCTAAAACTACCACACACAGTATTAACACCTCTGTTACAAATAAATAAGAGTTTTAAAAGTCATGATAACCCTCAAGCACATCACCTGTCAGAAAGGGAAGAGCAAAAATATCTAACCTCTCAAATCCTATAGAGGAATCCAAAAGCACTGGTATTCACTTTTTGTTTTCAACAACACAAAAGATGTCTTCCTACAATGTCAGTGTATAAAATGCACATACACACAAACCATGTGCACATGGTGTTACCCAAACCAGTTTCTACCTCAGCTTAAACTCTAGCTGGTATCTAGGGGTTGAAGTATGATGTATTCTCTATTATTTTTCGGTTTGTCTGCCAAGAAATGTGTGGTGGGTTGAAATCCTTATTTCTACAGTTTTTTATACTGTATGAATATAAAAATTAAACAGAGAGCTTTCTCTAAACATTCTCCACAGCTTTTTTTTTGTTGATTAACCATCATCATTTCCACTTACCACTCCTGGGAATGATCAGAGCTCTCTCTTTTACACTGCTTTCTTCACACTTCAGTTACATTTACACCCATTATCAATCAATACTTGCACTTCTGCCTTATTCTCCAACAACTCTTCTACACACAATTGACACACTTGGAGCTGACTTCCTAGAAACTGACATTTCTGATAAACCACAAGAGGGGGATGAAGTAACATTTCAAAGTGTCAGTTACCTTAAAACTCAGGCCTTACACCTGCTTTATTACTCTGAGCTTGCATTCCTCAGGCTTGCATTTCAAAGTTTTGGGTTTTTTTTCTCTCCTTTCCTTTGTTTTTCAAAAGATCTAGATATATGAGATGGATTTCCAAGTTTTGCCCAAACACTCTGATGAGTCATATGCCATGAATATGCAATAGGTGGAAAGAACAACTGTTACTAGGTAGGTGTGACTTCGTGAAAGCTCTTGTGTAGCCATGAAAACTTCACCTCGGGACCTCCGTGCACTTTTGGGAGTAATCCCACAATGGTGCCTATTTAGTGCTAAATAAATGGAAATTATTCTTGTCTAAATTTTTCCATTCCAGTGTGAAAGAAGGGGAAATTGTTTTTTTAACACCTGCACATACAAAACTTGTGTGAGGAAGTGTCTTCTCTTAATCATTCCTCTTTTTATATTTTCCATAATAGTGTCTTTTTGTTCAGTCCAAACTAATTCTATTTTTCATTCGTGTAAGTGGCAGTGCCATTTCTTCATAATAAGCTTCGCGCTGACCATGTACAATCCGAAGATACTTTAAATGGTGTGAACTGCGGAGATACTTCACTGCTTCTCGGTGATACCGCAGCCCACCCCAACTGTCTGGGTCTGTGGCAGAGACGACCGAACGGCACAGCTGGTGAGCAGGCACCGGGAAGCCGCAGACCCGGTCATCCACAAGACCTGGGGGGCTGTGATGATGAAACAACAAACGCGGTTGCTCGGGGACACGTCTCTGCCTGCCCCAGCCCCGCTACAGCACGGCCCCGCCAAGACCGGGCAGCACTGTGTAACCTCTGACCCAGCCGCCGGCGCAAGGACGTACCCGCTGCCAGCACTCGGAAGTGCATCACTGAGCGCGGCCGGGGTCCTACCAGTCCGCGCTCCCTTCCCTCGGCGCGTGGTGCGTGACGCCATCGCCGCGCGCCTCGCATGCGGCCTGTGCTGGCTGCCGTGTGGCGGCTTTGCTTGTGTGCTGCCGCGGCATGGCCGGGGAGCTTCCGCCGCTCGCCCCGGCGCTGCCCGTCGCCTCGATCCCCTCCTTCGCCGTGGCCCGCAGCCTGGTGGGACGCCGCTACTCGTGCCTGGTGGTGGCGCCGCACCGCAGGCACATCGCGCTGCCGCCGCGCTACCTGGGCCGCAAGCGCACGGGCATCCGCGCCCAGCTCGACGACGAGCTCCTGTGCTACTCGGAGAGGTGCGGTCGGGAAGGGAGCTCCGCTAGGGTCTTCCGGGGATGGGTAGCGGCCTCAGCCAGTCTGAAGGCCCAAGCCACCGCCTGGGCCATCCGCGGTCCCGGAGATCCTACCGCCTTGTGGCGGCTGGCATCGTCCAAACAGCTAACGATTCCCCCCTCTCCTCTTTCCAGCCTTCAGGGTGTGCCAGTGCTTATGACAACATCAGAGTGGTGGGTGAGCTCGGGGACATTTACGATGACCAAGGATTCATCCACCTGAACATTGAGGCGGACTTCATTATCTTCAGCCCCAAGAAAGGGAGGAAATTGGTGGTATGTTAATGCGTTGATTTTTCACAGGGCTTTAAATTTTTTTGGCTAAGTAATCAAAGTGTGGCTCATCTCCATCATCAACAGAGGTCTGGGGCTTAGGTGGAGTTACACTGTAGTTTGCGTTAGTATTTTATGAGTGCTTGAATAGTTTACAGTAGTTTATTAGCAGTTTGTAGTAGTACTTTGTATTTTCAACTATACATCTCTATGTTTGAAATTTATATGTTATTGAAATGTAAGGACCATGCATCATTAAATGCCATGTATTTTTTTATATCATATTGATGCTTCATTATAAAGAGCAGTTAATTTTCAGACAGATGTGTTTATTCTTATTTAATAGCAGGAATGTTTAGGATGTTCTCGTGAGTTTATTTCCTTTAGGTACAAGATCAGTACATCAAGTTGAAGCCTGCTTTTCAGTAAAAGGAAATGTATGGCTTACAGAACAGCAATAGAATAGAATAGAATAGAATAGAATAGAATAGAATAGAATAGAATAGAATAGACCAGACCAGGTTGGAAGAGACCTTCAAGATCATAGAGTTCAACCTATCATCCAACACTATCTAATCAACTAAACCATGGCACCAAGCACCCCATCCAGCCTCTTCTTAAACACCTCCAGTGATGGCAACTCCACCACCTCCCCGGGCAGCCCATTCCAATGGGCAATCACGCTCTCTATGAAAAATTTCTTCCTAACATCCAGCCTATACCTCCCCTGGCACAGCTTGAGACTGTGTCCTCTTGTTCTGGTACTGGTTGCCTGGGAGAAGAGACCAGCCCCCACCTGGCTACAACTTCCCTTTAGGTAGCTGTAGAGAGCAATAAGGTCTCCCCTGAGCCTCCTCTTCTCCAGGCTAAGCAATCCCAGCTCCCTCAGTCTCTCCTCATAGGGCCTGTGCTCCAAACTCCTCACCAGTTTTGTTGCCTTTCTCTGGACACGTTCCAGCAAGTTAACATCTTTCCTAAACTGAGGCGCCCAGAACTGGACACAGTACTCAAGGTGTGGCCTAACCAGTGCTGAGTACAGGGGGAGAATGACCTCCCTGCTCCTCCTGGCCACACTATTCCTGATACAAGCCAGGATGCCATTGGCCTTCTTGGCCACCTGGGCACACTGCAGGCTCATGTTCAGCCTACCATCAACCAGTACCTCCAGGTCCCTCTCTGCCTGGCCACTCTCCAGCCACTTTGACCCCAGCCTGTAGCACTGCATGGGGATTTTGTGGCCAGTGTGTAAAACCCGGCACTTAGCTGTGTTAAATCTCATGCCGTTGGACTCTGCCCATCTGTCCAGCCTGTCAAGGTCACTCTGCAGAGCTCTCTGCAGGGCTTTGTTCTTGCATCAGTAGTTGTGGGAAAAACAACAGAGTTGGCTTATATTTATTGTTGTGCCATACTTACAATACAATACAATACAATACACCAGGTTGGAAGAGACCTTCAAGATCATCACGTCCAACCCATCAACCAATCCAACCCACCTAAATACAATACAGTACCATACAGTACAATACAGTACAAAAGAGTACAATACAGTACAATACAACCCACCTAAACAACTAAAAAAAACCTAAACCCTGGCACCAAGCACCCCATCAAGCCTCTTCTTGAATACCTCCAATGAAGGTGACTCCACCACTTCCACAGGCAGCTGATTCCAGTGGGCAATCACTCTCTCAGTATAGAACTTCTTCCTAACTTCAAGTCTAAACCTGCCCTGGCGCAGCCTGAGACTGTGTCCTCTTGTTCTGGTACTGGCTGCCTGGGAGAAGAGACCAACCTCCGCCTGGCTACAACCTCCCTTCAGGTAGTTGTAGAGAGCAATAAGGTCACCCCTCAGTCTCCTCTTCTCCAGGCTAAGCAACCCCAGCTCCCTCAGCCTCTCCTCATAGGGCTTGTCTTCCAAACCCCTCACCAACTTTGTTGCCCTTCTCTGGACACGCTCCAGCAAGACAACATCTTTCTTAAACTGAGGGGCCCAGAACTGGACACAGTACTCAAGGTGCGGCCTAACCAGTGCAGTGTACAGGGGCAGAACGACCTCCCTGCTCCTGCTGGCCACACTGTTTCTGATGCAGGCTAGGATGCCATTGGCCTTCTTGGCTGCCTGGGCACACTGCAGGCTCATGTTCAACCTACAATCAACCAGCACCCCCAGGTCCCTCTCTGCCTGGCCGCTCTCCAACCACTCTGACCCCAGCCTGTAGCACTGCATGGGGTTGTTGTGGCCAATGTGCAGAACCCGGCACTTGGATGTGTTAAATCTCATGCCGTTGGACTCTGCCCATCTGTCCAGCCTGTCGAGGTCCCTCTGCAAAGCCTCTCTGCCCTCCAGCAGATCAACTACTGCCCCCAGCTTGGTGTCGTCCGCAAATTTACTGATGATGGACTCAATGCCCTCATCTAGATCATCAATAAAGATGTTGAAGAGCATGGGGCCCAGCACCGATCCCTGGGGCACACCACTAGTGACTTTTTGCAGTGTAGCTTGTGTCTTTCTCAATGTGACTAAGAAAGGAATGTGTCCTCTTGCTTGGAAGAGAAGGGGGGAAAACCCTCAGTGTTTTTCATTCATCTTTTGGGGAAAACAAAGATGAATAATGTTCGACACTGAATTGTTTTAGAAACCCACTAAAAGTATTTGAAAGCTTTTTGTGTGACACCTGTATCTGTAGCTGCTAAGAAGTGCTGATGTTTTAGGCAAGTAAATCAGATATAGAATGGCTTTAAAGCAAAAGTTGAGTGAGGAGAGAGTTTTCTGTTCACTGTGGATAAATCCAGTGCTTTGACCTTTTTCTCTTGCAGATACAGGTTCAGTTTTATTTTGGGGGGAATTGTATATGACGAGTGTCTTAAGAATACCTTTGATGGTAGTAAAGGGGAATTTGCTTATTTGCTAGATAAACTGACTTCATAAGTTGTGCATAAACTGTTGTAAAATGTGTCCATATAGGGAAGTAAATATATTGTGTGTATTTAAAGGGATGATCTTTATTGTAGCTTCTTTTTCTAGGGTGTTGTCAATAAAGTGGCCCCTAGTCACATTGGCTGCCTGATACATGGATGCTTCAATGCTTCTATCCCTAAACCTGAACAAATGTCAGTTGTACAGTGGCAGGAGCTGGGGTTAAAAATAGGAGATGAACTGAAATTTCAAGTATTGCACTTGGATTCTGATGCAGCTGGAGTGTTCTTTATTCGAGGAGGACTCACTAAAAGCAGGTATTGTGCCCTGCTAGAGAATATTTTAAACTGTTTTAATGGGTTTGTTACAAGCTACGTGATTTGAGTTAACATCTTAAACCTTGAAGCTTTCCTGTTTTTACACAAACCTGTGTCCATAGAAAGCCTCTCTTAGTTATCTTAAATTAAGCCTGAATTAAGGTCTCATTTGAAAGTTTTCTCTGCAAAAAATAAAAGTAAATTAATTTCAAGCTTTAAAAATCTATGAGTGTACTGACCTATGAACTGTTAACTGCAAAAATGCTGTGTCTGCAGTAGTGGTCTATATGAATATACATGGGCTTGTCAACGGAAGACACTTCTGTTCCTGAGCACTGCTTGCATTGGGGTTTGCACACACACCAATGCATGCACGCACATCACGTAACCACAAGTAGTTATATATGGGCGACTTAAATGCCTACTGAAACATAAGAACATGAAAGATGAAAGAAGAAAATGTATCACCCTCCTCCTTTCACATATGCCTCTGTAAATTTTTAGAGCAGCTTGATGAAGATCTTCATAGTGATACCTTTAAAAGAGTTCATGCAGATTTTGGGGGTTTTAAATGGTCATTTGCTGAGCAGTTTTTTTCTATCATGGTTACATTTTTAATGAAGTTACTGTGTGACTACTGACAAAATCATAACAGTTTTTTGTTCAGTTTTTCTTAATCTGGAAGGATGCTCTGGATTGTTTCAGTGAACTTAAAATGAAACAAAGATTTTTTTCCTCAGTGCCTCTGGGGACATCCTCATGGTTTTTACATGCATTCTTTCCATGTTTGTCTTCCTAGACATTTTCTTCAGTGCTCTCAGTTGCAAGGTACCTGCTGGGGGTTTTGTTGGGTTTTTTTTTTTACTTTCCTGATCTTTGTTTTAGCTCTATAGACTGCAGCAAAATTAGTTGCTTGGGTAACCCAGCAGTGTGTCTGACACACGGCTGAGCAGGCTGTTGCCTGTATGTGTGCAAATATCTTTTTTTACACCGTAATTATGAATTAGAGATGAAGGAGCACAAGGAAAGAGGAAATACCAGAATGGTCTGTACAGCATTTTAAATAAGTTTAGGCTAAGAATTGAAAGAAAATACTAATTCTGTGGTAAGAAGGAAGCTAGTAATACAATTAAACTGGCTCTGTGATTTTCTGTAACTGGAGTGTCATGTTCTCAGTTTCTCACCTCTGTGTGAGGTGCATGTAGGTGTATCTACCTCAGTTTATTTTGTCTATTTTTTTTTCAGCATGAAGCCCAAAAAATCTGAGACTATCACTGGCAGTACAAATGGAGGTGAAATTCAAAAGCTCGACCACCAGGCAAATGGGTGCAATAACTCTGAGGATGATAATGTCACAGAGGAACTTGTAGGTGAGATGGGTGACCCTGGGAAGGAAAATGCAGAGGGGCAAAATGTTGATGCTGCTACAGGATCATGTGATGATAAAATCAAGAAGAAGAAGAAGAAGAAAAAGCATAAGCAAGAAGAACAGGAACATGTGTTGCCTGCCAGTGACTCCAGTGGTTACCAAAGTGACCATAAAAAGTCAAAGAAAAAGAAAAGAAAGCATTGTGAGGAAGTTGAAGAAAGTGAATTATCTCAGCTGTCAGAAGAGCCCAAAGCTAAAAAGAAAAGGGGCTAAAGTCTGAAGTGCCTTTCCTGAATAAGATTGAAGAAACTTTCAATAAGCTTCTAATAAAATCCTCTTTTCAAAACACACATGTATATTTCTTTACTAAATAGTCTGCTTTGATAGGTGAAATGGTACTTACGTGCATATGTGCCCACAGAGGTTTAAAGGTAGGAGTTTTTAAAGAAGTGGTGGAAGAAATGGGATAGAAGCAATATCTGCCTCTCTTTATGTCCTGGAAAATAAGACATGGAACATCACTGGGAAGTAATTGCTGGAACAGCAGCAGCATGTCTGTGCTTCTTGGTTCCACACATTGACCAGTAGCTAGTTGTGATCTTTCCTGCTCTAATGCCATCCCTGCTGCTCAGTCTTGATTTTATAAAAGCAGGTTAGGCTTATCTTGTGGCTTCTGGGAGATAACACTTGAATTCCCAGAGGCTGAGAAGTTTCTGAAAAGTTTCTGCAGCACTTATGAGGAGTTCTGGGAAGAACTAATATGACATGGTTTAGGCAAAGTGTTTAACTGAGGTAGGAGGCAATGATTAATTCAGTATTCATTTACCTGTTACAGGAAGACATAACCAGCTCTTTGTAAGTCTTGTAAGTAAACAGCATATATGTGAAGACTTCCTGTTCATCCATTGTGTGAGAAAATATTTTGCTCTGGTGGCTATGCTGATGCTATTAGCTTGCTTTACTAGAATTATGCAGTGCCTAATAACATCCTTTCACTTTAGACATATTCTGAATCTAAAGTGGGGAATACTTGGTTTAGGGCTCACTTTGTGCTATATTAATGCCTTTTACATGTCTTTAGAGCCCCAGACATACCAGGAGAAATGCATTTCTGTCTTCCGGGCTTGATGGCATGGCAGTACACTATAGACTTTTTTGTTTGCTCTTCAGTGTAATTGATCTTGAAAACAGTTTCTGCACGGTCCTGACGTGAACATGGATTGTCCCTGTTGTCTTTCTACAGGTGTCAGTGATGACACTTGAACTACATGCAATTTCAGGCATGCTGTGTCAGCTGCTCATTCTTCCTGTACTGTGACAGTAGCCCAGGAAGTCAGATATTTGCATGCTACAGGGTCAGCTGAAGGCAGCTTCCCGGTGTGTTAGGTGTTGCAGAGAGTAACACAAGAAGTCCCTCTCTTAACTGCTTAAAATTTAAATACACAGGACAGTTAAATGTTGGCACATGACACACTGTCAGAAATTATCTCCCCCCCTTCTGTTTTTCAATTTTTTTTAAATGCATTGATGTAGAGGGAAGAAGTCAGGTGGATAGGTACAGAGGGTATATCAGAGAGGATACATCAGATGGCAAGCACAGATAGTTTTTTGTTGATGCCAGTGGGAAAAGAATGATGGAAGCAGTTGCTATTGCCTGTGAACCAAAGACTGTGGGTCATATATGGCTTCATGAATTAGTCCTTAATAATCATTGCAGCCTACTTCAGCAGACCCACTGTTGGTGACTGCAACATGAGCCAAGTCCCACCAGTTTGTAGCACCAAGGGTTCACCTTGCTGTGTTACAGCTTTTTCATTAGCATGGAGAGAAGAGAGACATTCAGGGAGGAAGAACTGGAGTTGCAACTAGTGAATCAAGTAACATAGTGTAAATGCTCCTAGCACTTTACTCTTTTTTTGCTTTTGCTGCTTTACCATTAACTTACTGAAAAAATAATTGCCTACTGTAGTTTAAGAAACTATGCAAACTCTGTTTTTGAGGTTATCAACAACTTTTCTGACAGCCTAAAGTAACCTGACTCAGTTTTGGGCCTTACTTAAAGCCAATGGCTGTTCTTGACACACAAGTCTTACCAGCACCCTCAGTATAATTTTTTAATTTTTGTTTCTTGTCTTACTACAGAAGAGAGGATTTAAAAATAGATTAAATACAGGAGCTCTCCATTAGTGATTGCAAAACATTTTCTCCAGTGTTACAGATCCTCTAACATGTTATGTTAAATTCTTGCTAGGTTAATATGCAAACAGGAGCTGCGCTTCAAATTGAGATTGTAGATTATTTTGTCTGACAAAAACTACAAAGTAGTTCACTGCTTTCTGCTGGTTTTGGTGTCTTTAGAATGGAAAGAGTGAAGAGAAAAGAGCGAATAGAAAGGGGGAAAAAAAGTGCTTTTCACTGTTGGAACCAATATTGGCAGCCTCACAGCCGCACTGTTGCTGTAGACACTTAGTTTAGCATTAGCTAAATATGGCAAGAACACTGGGATTTTCAGATGTGAAATATCACTCTATTTGTGACTTGAAATCACCTCTCTTTTCTTTTCCCCCTTGAAGTAAACTTGTCTGATGCTTTTAAATTACCAAAAGAAAGAAACTGAGCTTGACACTTCCCATAAAAGCTAACTGTTGTAAGTACTTAGTATTTTTTGTTCCCCTGGACTACAAATGAAGAATTCTATTTACTTTTGAGTCGAGGAGAGATTTTTTGAGTGTAGAGAACAAATGTTTCCAAAGTTTCCAGTGAGGCCAGGTGACTTCATGTTTGTTTGCACAGTCCTTTTGTTCCTTCCCCCCGCACCCCCCCCCAAGTATATTCTAGCTACAATTCACTTCTGTCAAATAGCCAAGAGGAGGTTAGAAAGGAAAATTGTATTTTGTCTTGTAACTGCTGAGAGTTACACCAAGGTAACTATCAGGTGACCTAGAGAAAACATGCCTTTGTTTTGTTTTGTTTTGTTCCCCCTCCGTTTGAACATTAAATTGGCGACAAAACCAATATTCACTTCTGTCTGTAGTTGATAATATTTTGTCTGTATTACAAAAAATGCAGTTCTCTAGCTAAGGCAGGGACTGTTTCTTTGTAGTATTATAAATATTTTGATTCTGAAAACATGTTTCTCAGTGTATTGTATGCCTTTGGCAGAAGAGCAAGTGGCTTAGAAGGAAATATTTTTAGCTTTCATTAAAGCAATTGTTTTGTACTGTGAAGCTTGCAGTGATCTGCAGTGCTAACTTCTGCTCTTTGTCTTTTCCTCACTTAGAAACAAGTGTTTTGCTTTTGATTTGGCCGTTTTCTGCTGCTTAAAATATGCAGCCCTAACAGCCCAGTGGATGAGCTCTAGGGAAAGGATTTTTTCAAGGGCCTGAATGAACTAGCTGCCTTTTGTCAAACATGAGCCTTGATCAAATCTGCCTCTTTTTCCTTGGAAGTGTCCCAATCTGTGGATGTAAAGTGGAAAAAATAGGCTGAGTATCTCTGCAAATGTCTTGCTATGAGGGTTCAAGGTTGTAATGCAGCAAAGCACTTTAACATCACCAGTGAGGGACTGTAGGTACAAACACTGCTGCTTCTTGTCATAAAGGTTATGTAAAAACTTGGTGAAGGATTCTTTCTTGCAGCATTTTTGTATGGAATGTTTCCAGTTCTATAAAACATATAATTTCATTTTCTGAGGACTTTTTTAGTTTGGTGGAGTTAGTTTTTTTCCCTGCCTCTAAGCAAAACCTATTCTGTAAATGGTATTTCTAGTGGTTAGGAAATCTTGAATACAGAGAGTTCTCAAGTTTTGTTTGAGTTTTTTTATTATTATTATTGCAATTCTATCTGGTTAGGTTTTGGTTGTTTCTTTACTGGAGCACACTTTGGATAGTGGTCTAAGAACATTCAATGAATTTGTGGAAAACTGACTAGGGGAGAAGGGCTAAAGAAAAAGACTGGGGATTTCTTACATCCAGAGTACAAAGGGTGACATTTCAGTTTAAGGAAGCTTATGAAATGTTAAAATCTTCCCCAAGAGTAAAACTTGAGACATCTCTTTAAAAGCATTTCTGTCTTCTCTCCACTAAACATTTTCAGTCCTTTCACAATGCTCCTCTAGTTTATGACAGTGTGATGTAACATATTTTAAACCTGCAATAGTCATTGCAGTTAGGTAAGTATTCTGATGTAGCTAACTGAATTACAATGTTAGACAGAGAACTAAAGATAGTTTTCCTCCTGAATTCATATTCTGTTGAAATGAATTTTTTTAAATGTGTCAGAAAATTATTCCAAGGAAACTCTCATCCACTCTGAATGTATGCTTTGTATGTCAAATCAACAGAGAACTTGGAAAGCTCTGGTTTGCAGAGCAGTTCTACCTGTTCTCATGCAATGCCACAGGGTGGAGTATTGCTTTTTCTGACGGGCTTTTTCCCTACATCTATCTAAAGAACTCAAGACTTCTCTGAACTGTTATTTGATGAGAGGAAGTTTCTGGTAAGCATTTTAACTTCAGAGCATT
Organism: Colaptes auratus; assembly: GCA_015227895.2. Taxonomy (NCBI): domain Eukaryota; kingdom Metazoa; phylum Chordata; class Aves; order Piciformes; family Picidae; genus Colaptes; species Colaptes auratus. Next base: position 32,934 of record JAAWVA010000093.1, on the reverse strand, counting down.
ACTTTCTATTAGTTCCATGCTACTGGAGCAATTTCAAAGTCCCTTGTCATAAATACAGAATGTTCTGCGTGACAAAGGACTCTGCTGCTCTTCTACCCTTGGACTACATTCATAATGCTTCTTTTTAATACAGTCAGGTGAGAGCCTGCACACTTGCATCCTTCCCTCTTTTGTGACATAGCAAGGTATTTCTGTATTAAAGTTGACTGTAAAAAGAAAACTTGTGTATTCAGAAAGAAAATGAAACTAATATGTAAATCTAATTTTTTTTTTATTTAAGTGGTATTTTAACAGGTTGAAGTATCATGCACCAAAACAGAGAGGGCTGGTGAGCTAACAGAAGTATGTCTGGAAGAGGCAAACAGAATTTGTGTCTCTTCAGCATTTCAAATTCAAAACCTTTGCGTACACACTAGCTGCTGTGACCATGTTAGTTTAGTGAATTCTCTAGTTTTCAGAGATCTCAAAGTGCAGTTAAAACATGTCCACCCAGTCTTCCACTGTTCATGCATCTCTGCTTATTAAAGCAGAAGATTCTCTTTGATAACATCTGTGCTTAAAGACTTTCATTCTGTCTTACTAAAAAGTGTCTCATAACTGATCTGTTTCATCTGTTCTTAGTCTTGAATTACCCATAATGTATCTGGGGGGAATCTTTCTAATATATCTTGCTGTATTAAGTCTTTAGTGCTAGCAAATTGGCAGTGTTCAAGTACAAAATTTAATCCAAATTATTTTTGTTTGGTTTTTTTTTTTCCCCTCCTTTGAATTCATAGAATTTTGTAATTGGTAAAACTTTGCACACAAATGGTAAGGAGAGTAATACTCCAGCTAGTTCAATATAAATTAACAAACCATTTGTTAATATTGTTAAAGTGACAGTCATAGTAAATTCTTAGCTTTGTGTGTTTTGTGCAATTTTTGTAGTATGATTCATAGTACTATGCAGCAATGCCAAGATGGGGAATAGAAGGACTTCTGCTAAGGGCCTGAAGCTAAGACAGTTAGGAGGGAATGATTAGGAGGTTACAGGAGAGTAAAACTTTGGTCTCAATCTGGTCTTCATAGCATATCAATCTGATCAGTATCAGAAGAAATGGTGTTATGCTAATATTTTGTGCTAATCTAGACTGAATGTCCTACAGCATTATTTTGGCACTGTGCTAGTGGGCTGTCAGCTGTCTCCAGGGGCCCTGGTCAAAAGTAGAGGAAAGTCTTCTGCTGTGCCAGTACTGTAAAAGGAATAACATTCTTAGAAGATTAATACAGAGCTGGAGCACAGAGTGTTACTAGTTTTTATAAAACAGGCAGAAAAAGGGTTGCGTTCTGAAAGGGAAGACTTAGGAAATGACTGATCTCAGGGAAGGATGTTTGTTGATCTGGAAACATCATTTAAGAAAGAATGATGAGCAAGTATCCAACTGTTGGAAGTTATGAAGGGGCACTTATCCAAAATGCAAATCTATAGCTGAACTTTTTCCAAATACATTCAACTTTGTTTGGTCTGGGAACCTCGTGAATCTGAATTGTGTTTTGCACTTATCAATATTGGTTTTGCTCAGGCTGAGTAGTGAATAAATGCTACCTAGAGAGCCTTTTTTACCCTGTGTTGGTACTTTCTATCTGAAAGTAGTGAGAGAAATAGTGCATCAGTTGCTTTTCAAAAAAGCATATCAAGGCAAACCCCCAAATATGGGGTGACAGCTAAATTCTTGTCTAGTTTCCTTGTGAGTCAAGTTTTGCTACCCATTTCTAAACTGCAGGGAGAGTAACAAGATTCATGTCTCGCTCCATCCCTTCCATCGCCCCTCATAAATCAGAGCACAATCAGCAATTCCAAACTGCTTACTGTGTGCCTACAGATATTGTAAGTGTTGCTTAACAAGAAGTCAAACAGCTACTCACAGTCACACACACTGTAGGTAATTTATGGCTCTACCATGTGCTCAACTCAATAGATCTGGCTGTAGAGGATCAGGGGACTGTTGAGGCATACTGCTGCCCCCATCCAGCCTGAACTTCAGCTTTTTTATCCATGGGCTAGAGGTATACATGTAAGCCCCATCTCAGTTCAAAGAGTGATTGCAGCTGGAGGAATGTACACTACCAAAGAACTGCATGTATTCCTGATTAGTTCAAGTTCTGGAATAATAATCATAAGAAGAATAAGAATCATATGAATTTAAAAACTTAGAACTGTCATGAGTTTGGAGGAGAATTGGCCCTTTGACATCCTTCTTCATATCACCCTGAACATGTATTTCTCAGTAACATAAATGGTATTTCATCACTTTCCAGTCATTAGTAGTGATTCCTGAGGAAGGAGAGGACTGCTGGATGAGATAAACCTAATTGTTAACAATTGTGAGAATTTTAAGGAAGGTTCTTACCTAGACTAGGCCAAGGGCAGGTATTCAGGGCAGCCACAGGGTACATATACATATACAAGCATCCTGGGTGCAAGGAGACCTACCCTTGGACTTTGCCCCACATTGACAGGACTTGACAGTTATAATGTATTCTACTTTTTTTTTCTCTTCTTAGTTATTAAACTGCTGTATTAGTATAATGGCTTTCTTCTAGAACTCTCAATTTCCATTTATTGGTTCATCAGCATCAGGAGTTAGCACCCTCTCCAGTTCTCACTTTAGGTCCCATTCACTAGGTGCTCTCACTGTCACTCTCTTTTTCCCAACATTACCCCAACAAATTAATCCTATTCCCTGCAGTCTTCAAAGTATCGCAGATCTCCTTTACTTTTCTAATCACAAACGCCTGGTTTCTGCAGCTGAAGCAGAAGTTAAATGGAAATCCCCATCTGTATTTAATGTGCTCTTGGCACAATGCCTCTGTTATTTCTTTAAAATTATTTCTCCCTTTTAAAAGGCAAGGTTGAAAGCCTGGACCTGATCAAGTCAGTAGCTTTTTGCCATAGAGTGCTAAGGCTACTGAAATCGACCCCGGAATCCCAGCAGGTACATTTTCGTCATCCATTTTTTATCTGTCAGCATCAGGTGGCCTCTTTTCCTTGAGACCTTCATTACTGTCTCCTTAACAGTACTGAATTTTAGTCTTAGGAAATAGGTTTAATATGTTCAGTCAGTTCTGCTTTTTAGTTTTAAAGAGTGCTTTTAAGAAAACATCTTTATGCATAACTGTTAAAATGTCTCTTCTAAATCCTCCACTTTTTTTCTCTAGTTCTCAGTAACAAGCTTTTTGTAGAGAGACCTTTCCAGTTTTCTCTATGTACAGCATAGATCTACCCATCTCTTGCTCTGCATACTTTCCCTGTTCCTTTTTGTAATTAACAAATGTATTTGTACCAGAAAACTGTCTTTATATTCTGCAATCCTTTTAGTTGATCATGCATGAGTAACAGTGGTGCTGTCTGAGGTCACAAAAATCTAAATGGAAAAGTTTGAGATCAAAACCAGGACAACGGACCTAAGAATCCAGCAGATAGGGAAAAGGGGTCATGGTCTTCATTAGAAAGTACCAGCAGTCAACAGCTCTGTAAAAGGGAGCTGCAATTATCATTGTGGGCAGATGGAGACAGTAAAAGCCCAGTCTGTAGTGGTTCCCTGTCAGAATATAATGAGGATGAAATAAACTCTTTCCTTTCTCCTGAGTGGTAGAAAACATCTCCATTCTCCTTTCTGAACATGTAATCAGCAGTGTCAAGCCATTAAACAGCTCACAACTAAAAAAAGTCTCTACTGTCCCTATTCTGGTGTAACATGATGCCCTTTATTCCTACACAGTAATGGATAGCACGTTACTTTGAAATGCTTACTCTTGGAGTAAGTTGGATGTTGGTAAAGGGAACTTTCTTCCCACAAAATGCTGTAATCTTATTTTAAATTACTTTGAGTAGACAGCAGCAAAAAAAGATGCCTGTTTTTCCTACCTGTGTCCCCAAGTGGTACCCTGACAGACATTTGTGATGCTCAGCTTTATCTCAGAATGAATTTCTGATTCTTTGCATAATCTCTGGCTGACTTCTCAACATCATATCTTGCACAGCCTTCCTATCCCCAGCGGTCTGTCCTGAAGGAGAATATCAATCATTGCTCTAAGTAAAACAGAGCTCCCTCTGTCTCTTTTTGGTCTCAATTTTTCATTCACAAGATGAGTGTTATTTTGACCCCCCAGGATCATGCCACTTGTTAGTGCATCGTGCAATAAAACCCACTGAGCTCTGAATCTTTGTTTAACAGTGGCTGCGATGAAGGAAGCACTAAGCAGTGCAATTAATCCATATTCAATGACAGCACAGTTCAAATAGGGCAGGTACCAGCAATGGTGACTGAATCTGAAAGCTCCTAACAGGCTCCTGTGCAGCTCATGGCCTTGCTTCTAAGGGAGTTCAAGCATCTTGGCAAGCTTGCTGAGGACCCTGCAAGTCCTGCTGTGGAGGTTAGCAAGCACATCAAAGCGAGGACACCAGCTCTGTTTTGTTAAAAAAGTGAGAGAAATGCTCAAGATCACTTGCATGAATTATGTCAGAGGAACATGAGATAAGAAAATTAAATTAATACAAAGAGCTCAACCTAGAAAAAAACTTCACGTTAAAGTTTTTAACCCTCAATATTTCTTTTTCCTTACACCTTGATGAATTATCTTTTTTGGATCAGCTTTCTCTTTTAATTTCATCTCAGCTTATATAATTTTATGGTTTGTCCCTGATTTTCTTTCTTTCCCCTCCCCCCCTGCCCTTACTCATTTTCTGTCTTTTTTGGAATCTGGAGATAGCAAGTTGTGAATACCTACAGAGCTCCTAGGTATGATGGTGATTTACATCAGTTCTGAGTTAAATTAGGAAGGAAGATTAATAACACTTCTGGGATGCCAGCTGCTGTATCAGAGAGGGGATCATGGTGTACTGGCCTCTCATATATTAACCTCTGTGTTGCTCATAACTGTTGTTTAGAAGGCCACTACAACATCAAAAGTTCTCTTTAGTGTGACATTTTGTCTCTCCCAAAAGGGCTCCTGGGAGCAAAATGTAGAAGAGGAAGTAGGAGAAAAGAGGTTTCATTGCAGCCATCCTTACTCATAACATTTCTGTTCCATGTTCCTGAGCAACATGTAAATAATACCTGCATGCTTCATTTATATGAAAAATAATCCTAAACTTAAAGTAGAAACACTGAACTTTGATCAACTCTTGAATTTTCCCCACAGCAGATGTTTGCTACCCATATGCTGGTAAAATGCAAGTATATTTTAACTTCTTCCAGGCTGCCTCTTGTGCCTGCACAGCCTAGGAAATTGTATTTGACCCAGAAAACCAGAGTCTTCATGTCACCAAGTTCTCCAATATGTAAAGAAAACAGAGGAATTCCCAAATGATTATAACTGAAATATTTTTTACTGAATGTCAACATGATCTCCCATAAAACCAACAATTTGATGTGTTTTTCCATACTTGCAGGCTTCAGCTATTTGGTGTAGTAATAAACATCCCCAAATCTTATGTCATCGATTGTTTGGCTTCAGTGATGATGACATATGGAAAACAAAATGAAAGAACATAAACTTTGTCTGAGATTTATTTGGAGACCGTATGTGAAGCATACCTGGCTTTTCATACTTATCATAGCACCTGACAGAAGTGACACATTCAGCCTTAGTCATGTCTAGTTTATCTTGTCAGTGTCTGAAACAGACAGGGCAAACCTTTCAACGTTGTACTTCATAAAACTGTGACCAGACTGATAAATCTGTTTATTTTTCCTTTAAATGTGCCCTGGGTTCCATAACAGAGACAGTCTGCATGTATGCTGATGAATGGTTGCTCTCCCATCACAGACCTTTATGGACACTTTGCCAAGAAACTTGGTTTGTGAATTCCTCAGCTTTTTCTTTCTTTTTTTTTCCCCCTAATTTTTTTTCCTTCTTTTCCAGCACCTGAGAACTTGCAACTGGCCTGGCTTGAAAGCTGTTTTGGCAATTTTACTAAGGCACTTACTTTGATAGCTAAAAATGACCTTGAAGAATGATTAATACTGTGTGTGGGTTGATGACATAAATCTGCTAAAATGTACCTGATGTACAGCTTCACATGCAAGAATGTTATAGCCATATTCCTGTGTTAACACAGTGACATTGAACAGACTGTAGCAGTTTTAAAATCTGAAGAAAAAAAGAAAAGAGAGAGAGAAATAAAAGGCCCCCCTGAAAAGAGTTTGAATTTATGTTTTTTTTAATCAATTTGTTGCCAACAAAATGCTTCTGGTAAGAGAATATAAACGTAATGAAAACAGACTGTGGTCCTAGGGCACATTGGGACATATTTTCTAAGTCACATAATTCTTGTGGTTGCTGCTGAGAGTGTAGGTACTTGCCCCAGGAATGAGGGAGTCCACTCTTTCTGTACTGTACTGTTTGTAGAACAAAACAGTAACAAGATACAGTTACAAGGGGATGAAAAGCCCAGTTCAGCAGCCCAAGAAATATGTTCACCTTTGTTTGAAATGTATCTGTGGAAATCTGTCAGCTGCAAGCCAGTTTGGATGTACACATATAGAAGACATAGGTTAATTCCTTTCTAGCCTAAACAAAATTAAAACCCCAAAAAACAACCAAACACAAGCAAACAAGCAAAAAAAAAAAAGGAGGAGATAGTAGAAAGAAGGATGTAGTTTGTACTAGGCTGTTAAGAAACTAACTGAAGTTGCTGTCCGTAACTAGAGAAAATGCATATCTTACTATTTCGCCTTTGTGACTTAAGGGTAAATAAGCTGAAAAACTAGTTTTGCAGAGGAGCAACTGGGACAGTTGTCTCATCAGTAGCTCCCACTGTGCTTAATCATGGGAAATTACATTGATGGTCTCTTTTGCTGTATATTGGCCATGAGTCTCTATAAAACACTGTTTTATCCCAATATGATTTCCTTGGCCACGAGTCTCTATCAAACACTGTTTTATCCCAATATGATCTCCTTTGCCTTCATAAAAATTTTTAATTGGGGATGAGTATCCTAGAAGTACTTAAAATACAGTGCTGTGTGCCAGGTCATCTTTTCCATTGCATAGATCTGCCAGCATGCTTCCATTTACAGCCTCATCCCTTTCACCAGTTCCCTTGTCTGCCAACATCAGAGGTCTTCATGGCTGCACAAAGCTGGAGAAGCCTCCAAGTGCAATTTTAACAATGAAATAGAATAAACATTCTCAACACAAATAGGCTATTTTAGTTTCCATGTCTGACAGTTTGGCACTTTTCACAGCACTAAATTAACTTAAAACATTCATCACTACACACGCTTTGAGAGAAGCAAAACAAGTACTAAGTAGGATCTGAGACTTGGTAAACTTTCTATTTAAGATGAAACAATCATTTAAACTGACAAGAAAAGGCTGTGAAAACAACTCAGAAAAAATAATGTATTTCTATTTAAGACTCAGCAAATATTAGGAGAACAAGAATTGGTACTAAATGGGTGTTGTACTCTTCTGTAAAGATAATTAAAAAATGACAAGATTGATTTACCTAAAGCTTTGCAAAAGCATTTTGTATCCCAGCCTTTCCCAAACTAGAGCTTCGTACGCCAAGTTTCCCCTTGCACTGTTTCTAAGGAAGTTGTTCCACAAAGGATGAGAATTATATAACAAAGTAGTCATACCTTAATCCCAAGTACGGTTTCATATGTGCCATTTTTAATGGAACAAAGCATAATTTAAAACCAAAACAAACCAAATCGAAAACAGAAAACATTTGAGTGCAGAAAGAATGTGCACATTCTGTTAAAATTGTGGCATGTGCAGAAAGTTGAAGAGCCTCAAGATGGTAAAGCTTTAAATCATGCTACTCTATCTATATCCCAGGAGATAGATACCTACAACACAAAACTAACATTAACATTTTTACTAATGTTTGTTAGCCTGGTGAAAAGCTTCACAGGATTTTATGTGAGGAGAAGGTAAAAAGCCATGTGTCCTATGTTTTGTGAGAAGTAGTAGTTCATAAATTACAAGGAGACTTAGGAATTCTCCTTAAAAGATGAATTTACATGGCTCATGACAGTTCACACATTTTGACCCTGTTTAACATTTCCCAAGGGATTCAGGCTAGGTGGAGATGCTCTGATAATTTTGGGGTTAGTTCATCAATATTGATTTTTGGAGACCTTTTGGCTTTCCATGACTTAAGAGTCTCCACTCAGTTACACCTTGCTGAAAGTGCATAATGGTTACCCTCAATGGGACAGATAAATAACGTAGGTTGTCTGATTATAAAAGGGGAAAAAGAATAATTAAAAAATCCCTCCAAACCAAACTACATTTTATTTTTGTTCTGACACAACACAGTTTCCAAAGTGGAAACTTCTAATAAACCCATACATTTATCACAGAAGTTTGAAAGCAAGCCTGTATTACTGAAGTTTAAAAACAATTTGTCATATTCATGTTCATGGAAGCACAGAGATTTGTTGCTAGGACTTCTGCTCTCTTTTTTGCCATCTACTTGAGCTCTGTGCTTATATTAGAAAATAGCACGAAGGTGACTAGCAATACTTTTATTTAGCCTAGAATTCTTTAGGGGTACATCACAAACAGTGGATTTGGATCTTATTCTAAACTCTGGAACATGACAACACACCTGGAACAAAGAGCTAAAAATCTGCTATAAAAATGTCTGGTTTGATTTTCCAAGTGCAGATATGAAAAAAGCAGGCAAACAGGATGAACAGCGAGAAATGTAGCTGAGTTGTTTCTTCAGCATTAGTAATTTGAAGTGTTACAAACAATTTGAACTACCCTTTACTTCAACAATATAATGCCTTTTGTACTGTCAGTTGCACAGAAATATGTGGAGTGGCCCTGGGTTTTTGCCATGACCTTTGCTTTTGACGTGTTTGAATCCTTACTTGCCTTTCCTATCTTTCCTGTTTTAGCCAACATAAAATAGCCAAATATGTGGATGATCTAGTTCATCCATACCAGAACATAAAAGTCAATTCAAGCACCAGAATGAAATCCATCTCAGATGTTTTAACAAAGCTCTGACAACCTCTTTCATTTAACACACCAGATTCACACAGTAGTTTTTATTCCATCTTGAACAGAGAATTTAAATGGGATGATGTTCTGTTTTAGCTGGTGCTTTTGTTCTACCTTGCTGTAATTGCCACCTTCTCTAATCACTGCTAAAAGAGATAATTTAACCTACATCAATTATAATCATAGGGAGAGAGAAATAAAAATAAACAGTAACATCTTTTCCTAAGCTTTGCTTTTCTCTACATTTCTCTTCTTTAATTTCTGGTTCATCCTAAAACAAATGCAAGACCATCCCCCCCCCACTCCTCTTTATATTTTAGGAACCAAGAAAGAGGAATATATGTGGGCACTGTATTTGCAAGAAAACTAAGTAATAGCACAGTGTGGTGCTGTGTGAGAAGGGCTGAAATACCACTTGTCATTTTTTGATTATCACTGCAACCATCACTAGGCTAATACTACCATTTCTTGTATGTTTGTAACATCTACCTTAAATCTGTGCAGTCTCAGTTTTGTGTCAAGTCTTTCAATATCACCTCTCTTCAGGCTCCCTGGGAAATAAGTATTTGATCTATCTTGCCAAATTTGTGCCAAATCAAGTGATCTCAGATACTTTGCAAGGTCTTTAGGTGATTATCCAGATCCAAACAGGATGCATGAGTCAAGCAGGAATGTAGTCTATCTTTAAAACGACACTTATTTTAAGGAAGGAGTTTGTGTCTGATCCTCTCACTTCTGTTGTGTATCCCCATAGTGTTATATTTAGTAATGCTTTCTACAAGCTGAAGATCCTCTGCCTCTGCATTCTTTGGTGATAGCTGTTGGGAGGACTGCTTGTGCACAAACCCTGTACTTTGTAGAAATATTTGTGTCTCTCACCTGTAAATACATTGTATTGTGACAGTATGATCTAGGCCACTCTTGACCTAGGCTGTGACCCCGTCAAAAAGTGTCCACTATAGATCAGTAAGAGAAAGCTGTAGCTGGTAGGAGCCGAACAGCAGCAAACTTCATTCTTTAGCGGAGAGTGGACTCTGCTCCCAGTAGAGGGCAGCACTGGTACCAGTGTAATATAACCACAGCGGACTATTCTGTAGGCTTGTGAAGCGCATTAACCGCCCCCATGGAAGTGAAAAATAATTAGAAACAAACAAACAAACATCCCAGAGTGGGACTTCTGAGTGTATGCACACAAGACATCTCCCATTACAGTGACAGTGCACAAGCACCACCCAAGAGTCACGTTTAATTATAAAGTCCTAGCTTTGTGAGTAGCCAGAGATACAGACTCAGTAACACAGATTAGGAAGATGACTCCAGCATGAAAGATTTTTGAATTATATTGTGTTAATTTCCTGGTCACAGTGATTGTAGTGTTGTGATCATCTACCATACTGCAATCAGTATTAATTGTGTTAAACTGAGGCATTAACTAACACCAGCACTCTTAGGAACAGCTTAAAGTCTTAAAGTACTGTCCTTTTATTGGCTTTACATCGGTAATCACCATTACAAAGTTCAGTTCACTCCAGAGTTTCCATATTTTTTAATACTGATTAAATTCCACTGTAACCCAGTATGTGTTTCAGCACCACAGCTATGAAATTAGAGAAGAATTTCCAGGTTTAAGTGGCTAGGAAGTGAAAATGAACTAAGTTGGTTACAACTAACCAATCAGCCCATCTTTGCAGGCCTACTACTGTTATCCACACAAGTAGCATTTGGCAAACTTGCCACTTAAATGACTACAATTTTAAAATGCCCTTTCCCATGAGACTAGTTGTAAAATCAGCATGTGCCAAAGCATCCAGGACTTAATTCCAAAAGGCTATGAGAATTTCAGTGAAAATGTTACCTCTGATCTTAAATATGAAAGTCAAACATCTCTGCTTCGTCATTATCACAGTGTCTTTGCAGGGATTAATTTTGTGCTGCATGTGCAGTTGGAAAGCATGACTGTCTCCATGCACAGCAACAAAGCAGATGTGGACTTGGCCTTCACAAGCTGTCCCTGGGTGGTGTAATGGCAGCCAGCTCTGGCTGTCCCTCCATGCCAGGCACCTGTAGCTGTGGTAAACTAAATTTTCTCATTGCTCTCAGTTTCCCATTCCTGCTTAGAGTCTTTTTTTCAAGAAAGGCCATTGCTTTAAGAAAGCAAATTTGCCCTTTTTTTTTGGACAATACCAGATTCCTAATTGCTTAAACACATGCAGTCCTGCAGGTCTATGACCAATATAACTGACAAGCAACCATATGCATACATATATATAGCAAACTCACCAGGTTTTAAGTTAAAGTGAGAAAAACTAATTGACTGAAGCATAAGCACAATAAATTTTGGGGGGAAAGTGTAGCTGATCCTATCATAAAACAAGCAGAATGAGAATGTGCTACATAATAAACTAAGTGTTACTGTTTTCTACAATCACTGAGGCCCTGCATTTTGATTAATTGCAGATTCTGAATTACTGAGAAAATGGCAGTTAATTACCCCTAACACCTCTGCAGGAACAGCTTGGAGGGGACTATGAAATTAGCACTCTGAAGTCCGAGTAAAATATATCATTTTAGCCTAATGGAATTTAATAATATTGTAATTCAAGTGTATGTTGCACAAAATGAATAGCTTCTAATACTGAAATACCTGTATTTGATCTGTCCCATATTTTATGCACAATGACATTTATTGATTTCTTCTGAAATAACCATCACTTTCAGAAATGGGGCGAGAAACCTAGGAGTGTGTATTTCAGGTGGCCTTTTATTGCAAAACCAGCAGTCATGACAGAGGTTTGAGGAGCTTATCCTCATAGCTTGGCTGACAACTCTTCCAGGTATCCAGTCTTGAGCTGTGATTTCCCATCAGAATCCCTCCATCATTGGTGGAGGGCATGCGGTGGGAGCCCAGAGCTCTGCCAACAACTCCCATTAACATAACTGGAAGCACAGCCAGTACAGCCCTGTCATCTCACAGCACAGCCACCCATCTGAGAGCTGCTTTGTAGTTCAACACGGAGAGCTGTTTGGACAGCAAGTAGAAATCCTTCAGACATTCACAGAGGGAGTCTGTGGTAAATCCTGCTCATCCCACAGCTGTATCTGTGATGGATTTGGAGTCACAGCTGGGTATGGGAATCTCTATGGAGATTTTTGGAAACAGACCCCACTGGGTGGCGCTGGGCTGTGCTCGCTGCAGCTGCAAAACCTGATCCTCAGCTCTCCTCCGGCCCCGTTAAAACCCGCTCTCTGTTCATTAAGTTATAATTTGTTTGGACATACAGGAACAGAGAAGTAATATCTGATGTCTATTTACAGTTTGAGGGACTGCATGAAAATGAGTAACCAGGCTAATAGAAAACATGTGCCAAATAATTATCAAACATGTCACTTTAAATCCTATACCGCCTCAAGCCCTAAAAAATAGCCAAAAATATTTTGCAGTTGGGAAAATCCATTTACATACTAAGGGCAAAAATAGAAAAGCGTGTTACAGAACATTGCATCAGGAGAAGTGTGGCCAGCAGGTCAAGGGAGGTGATTCTCCCCCTCTACTCAGCTCTGGTGAGACCCCATCTGGAGTACTGCGTCCAGTTCTGGAGCCCCTATTACAAGAGGGATCTGGAGGTGCTGGAGCGTGTCCAGAGAAGGGCCACGAGGATGATCAGAGGGCTGGAGCACCTCTCCTATGAGGACAGACTGAAGGAGTTGGGGCTGTTCAGTCTGGAGAAGAGAAGGCTCCGAGGTGACCTCATTGTGGCCTTCCAGTATCTGAAGGGGGCCTACAAGAAGGCTGGGGAGGGACTTTTCAGACTATCAGGGAGTGATAGGACTAGGGGGAATGGGATGAAGTTGGAGGTGGGGAGATTCAGGCTAGATGTGAGGAGGAAGTTCTTCACCGTGAGAGTGGTGAAGCCCTGGAATGGGTTGTCCAGGGAGGTGGTTGAGGCCCCGTCCCTTGCGGTGTTTAAGACCAGGCTCTGTCCAGCCTGATCTAGGGTAGAGTGTCCCTGCCCATGGCAGGGGGCTTGGAACTAGATGATCCTTGTGGTCCCTTCCAACCCTAACTGAAACTATTTCCATATCCAAATCAGAGTCACATTCACACGGTGTTTCATGTTTCTCAAACTGTGAAGGTAACATCGTTCCTGCTTACATCGTGGCAGTAGAGGCTTGGCAGAGTCATCTCAAACCCATGTCCACATCATTTACTGTTCCTACGTTGTCCTTTCAATTCCAAATTCCACAAGGGCTTGTGAGTACTCAAAGTAAAATTTCTTGCATGTCTGAAATATCTGAACAAGTGGTAACTTTCCTGATTAGGAGACTTGACTAAATCTTGTCAACAATTTCACCTTGCATTGACTCCTGACTCTGCTATTGTTTGGTTTCTTTTCCTTCAGATTGAAAAGAATGGTTTACAAAGTATTATATGAAAAACAGAACAAATGTTAAGACAGGTAAAACCAATTGAACTTGTAGTGGAAAAAAACACTAAAGGTCTGCTCTTTGGGAGTCTGTAACATCTACTGTGGATGCTAACCATTTTTAACTGTGATTTTTTATATTAGTTTAGAAATTGCATTGTGACACAATTTGCACTCTTGGGAGCTGACACTTCCCAAACACTCAGTGAAACAAAAGTTATTATTTAAAATACAACATGCATCATTGCCCAGACCTGCCTGAAACTCTGTGTGAGAGATTCATGTACTCTGATCCTTTGTGAGGGCTGCTCTGCCCTAGCCCTGAGCAGAAGAACTGTCCCAGCCACGTTGGTGGCACTGAGACAGAGACAGACATCTGTCCCAAGGACTGATCCTGCCCTGGGCCTGCAAGTTCTCTCTCCTCCTGCTTTTCCACTGCTATCAATCAGTTCAAGACAATAACATGGAACAAGCTGCCCAGGGGGGTTGTGGAGTCTCCCTCTCTGGGAATATTCAAAAGCCACCTGGAGGCGTTCCAGTGTGATCTGGTATAGGTGATCCTGCTCTGGCAGGGGCTTGGACTGGGAGATCTTTTGGCGTCCCCTCCAACCTCTAACATTTTGTGATTCTGTGTAACATTTAGATCCACTATTTACCCATTGCTTGTGTTGCAGGATCAGACTCTCAACAGAAACTGCTCTTGAAAATGTTGTCAAGGTTTTTACTTTCCTCTCAAAGAGTATGTCCATTATGGTCTCTGTAAGAATGGGTATCATGCCTAACTGGATTGGAAACCTTAAAAGTAAAACACCAAAGAAATATGTGGGGTTTCTACTGATGATGTAAAATCTTTGCTGTACAGTTTGTCCTTTGCAGGTACTTGTCCTGAGCTGCTTTTCTTTTTCACACTTGTGCACGTTACGTTCAAACAAGAGGCTACCATGCATACTGAATGAAAATCTTAGACCAAGAAATAAAATATTTCTTAGCAAGTTATAAAAACAACATCAATGAGCAGTTGGTAAAACAATCAGGCCCCAAGCTGAAGCATACAGCAAACACAGTGACCTTAGCCTTTCTCTTTTGATTTACAGCAGTGTTGGAAAGTAACTTAACTAGGTGCCATGGGGCTCCAAGGGCAGTTGAGTCAATGTATTGTTTCAATTGCTACGGATGTTAATTAGATTAGCAATTTGCTGTTGAGACCTGCAGAGAGAAATGGGTATGCTCTTTGAAACTCATTCTTGTGTCCTGAAAATTCAGGGAACATGAAGCCCTACATTGGTTATGTCCTACTGAGTCCCAGAATCACAACAGCTATGAAATAGCAAAGGAATTATCTGTCTTTAGAGGCAAGAAGCAGCAACATTCTTGAACTGCTCAGTATAGACACAGCAACTAGGGCATGAATTCAGCACAAGGTCTCTTATCAGGTGCTAATAATTTTTATTAATGGAGTGATGTCAAATCTGAAACATTCTTTAGAGAAACAGAGTTGCTATTGCACCCCTAACCTAACAGTTAATCATTACCAAAGTAGCTGAGTATCTGCCATATAAATTAGGATAATTAATAAGCCCTCTAAAAGATTTCAAGGAATCCCTGTCACTCTGCCTTTGTGCAGGCTGGAATACAGGAAAATAAGTATAAAATTCCTGTAAGAAGGGAGTTTTGTGAATGCTGTGGAACTTCAGTTTTCTTGTGTTTTTAGGAAATACTACAGATGACTGCTTAAATATTAGTTATTAGACTTTGTTCTCATAACTCAGTTTATACCTTTTTTCCCCCAAATGCAAAGCAATTATACTCCTAAAATCTCCAATCAAGTCTACAATCTTTGTCATCCAGTATCCACAAATTACTGTTTGAGGTGCTCATATATGCAATGATTTTGCTGGACTAGGGCTACAGAAAGAAGAGAAAGGTGAGCTGAATGTGCTCTTTCTACTGCCGCATGGATTTCTGTAGAAGTCTGACAGCCTTGGTCTTGGTTTAATTTTTCAGAAGCCAGAATAGGCTGTCACTACTGCAATTTTAAAGCAAGCTATCAGATGAAGCCAAAACTTTAAATCAACCCAGCAGCTGGAATTCCCATCTTACTATTTTTTTTCCAGAAAAAAAAATATATAGATATATACAGAGGACTTTACTGAAGCCTCATCAATAATCCTGAGTTCACAGCAGATACAAGAAACAAAAATCTCCTAATGTTGGGTCACCAATGTCCTTTCACTCCAGCTACTTGTCCAGTCAAAAATGTCCAGATGTCAAAACACCCAACTTTCGAAGAAGGAAAGATTACGTGGCAAATACTCTCAGCTCCTGCAAACAAATTCTTGTTCCAGAGAATTAACTATTGCAGAAGAATCTTGATAATAAGCTGTTCAGGAACTTGAATTTCTTACTTGGGCATCACAGGTGAATTTCCTGACTCTAAGATTCATGACTAGTGAGGAGAAAGTTCTTCACTGAGAGAGTCGTTAGCCATTGGAATGGGCTGCCCTGGGAGGTGGTGGAGTCACCATTCCTGGAGGTGTTTAAGAGGGGATTGGATGTGGCACTTGGTGCCATGGTTTAGTCATGAGGTCTGTGGTGACAGGTTGGACTTGATGATCTTTGATGTCTCTTCCAACCTTGGTGATTTGGTGATTCTGTGACTGTCACTATTTTTGAAGGAAAGGGGGCTTTGTTCTGGTTTTTAATGGAGGTGGGAACAAAATGCCACATGACTGTTAAAAGCTTCTGTTCCTCAAATACAGTAGGACAGGAAAGCTTTGTTCCCATTCTTGTGCTCCCAATGTACTGTGGATCTCCACGTTCACGTATGTTACAAAAGTTTGTCCCTGTGAATTGCATCAAACAGATGACAATGATACAAACCATTCCCACTTCTCATCCACAGGCTCTTCCATGCACATCTCTGACTCTCATTACCATCCTGAATGTCCTGATCTGTCTGTGTCCATAGAAGATGGATGTTTTTTAACATGTGCCTGGTTTAGAGAATACTGCTGAAAAGAAAAATCAGTGCCCTAGGCTGTCTTCTGAGATTAGCAAGTGCAAAATTCTGAAATGAGAAACAGTCGCATCAATACATCAGGATTAGTCCCCACAGCAAGAAAAGAATGTTACTGCACCTGTGCCAGGTTTAATTGCTATGAAGATTGTGAAAGGCTTAGCCTTGGCATTTTAGGAGGAAGTTCTACACAGAGAGAGTGATTGCCCATTGGAATGGGCTGCCCAGGAAGGTGGTGGAGTCACCATCACTGGAGGTGTTCAGGAGGAGACTTGATAGTGTGCTTGGTTGCATGGTTTGGTTGACTAGGTGGTGTTGGATGATAGGTTGGACACAGTGATCTTGAAGGTCTCTTCCAACCTGGTCTATTCTATTCTATTCTATTCTATTCTATTCTATTCTATTCTATTCTATTCTATTCTCACCAAACCAGAACACAGCAGGCTGTATCTTTGGGGTCTTGATCTGTCTCTGGATCAGTGGAAAAATATTCCTGCAATGAAAAATGAACACATTTCTGGGAACACATTTTAGTGCACTGTGAATACAGAGGTCATTGACAGCACTGCCAAAAAGTCTGGTGTCCCATTATAACTAAGCTGCTACTGCACAGCTTTCACTGCAGCGGACATAATACCAAACGTCCATATATAAGGGAAGGGAAACGTGTGCCATTTTTTTTGTAGCTGCATTTATAAGCTTTGGGATGAATTCTGCCCTTCCCACACAACAAAGCTATTGAAGCTCTTGGACTTTGGGGCTATATCTGAGGCAAAGATATATATTTAGAGGCTATTCACAGAAAATGTTCAATTCAGAGGATTCTCTGTTCTGAAACATAACCCTTAACATGAAGGATGAATCGCCATCTACCCTGAGGAAATGTGAAAGCCACAGTGAGATTTATTATTGTATTATTGTATTGTATCACTGGTTTATGGTATTTTCTTTGAATCGACTGGTGGCTGTTTGCCCTTCTTCCAAACATGTTGCCAGCTAATAATTACATGCCAAAATAGCTGTTCCACACATATACAGATCTATACGTCATCTGTCTAAGAACTCTAAGAACTCTGACACCCAGAACAGTTAGGAATGCTTACTTTCTTTGATTATTTTTTTCATATTTCTACTACTTTTTCCTACTTCTCCTCCACTCCTGCACAGGCACACTCCTTTATAATAACAACTGATTAAATAATAGCTGTTGTAATCCCAAGAAAACCTGATTTCCCTGAAATTCTCTTTCCTCATGAACAATGTTTCAGGTACATACAGGTAATGTTGTTATGAAACCAGTAAAAGGTGTAAGAATGTGCGTGCATGTATCTATGACTGCATACAGTCAGCACTAAATCCTCACTAGTGTGTCTCTTACCACAGCGTTATTACTGTAGCCTTTCAGTGAAGAAATTTCTTCTAATCACCAATATGGAATAGAATAGAATAGAATAGAATAGAATAGAATAGAATAGAATAGAATAGAATAGAATAGACCAGGTTGGAAGAGACCTTCAAAATCATTGTGTCCAACCTATCATCCAACACCACCTAATAACTAAACTATGCAACCAAGCACCCTATCAAGTCTCCTCCTGAACACTTATAAACCTCCTCTGGTGCAGCCTGAGGCCATTTCCTCTTGTCCAATAATTTGTTACTAGGGAGAAGAGACCAACTTCTACCTCACTTCAACCTCCTTTCAGGGAGTTGTAGAGACCAAGAAGTGTCCACCCATCCAAGCCATGAGCAGTTCCTCTAGAAGGATGCTGTGGGAGACAGTGTCAAATATGTTATTAAAAGTCCAAGGAAACAACATTCACAGTCTTTCCCTCATCCACTAAACAGGTCGCCTGGTTGTAGAAGGAGATCAGGTTTATCAAGCAGGATCATCCCTTCATGAACCCATGCTGACTGGGCCTGATCTCTTGGTTGCTCTGCACATGCTTCATAATGGCACTCAAGAGGATCTTCTCTATGATCTTCCCTGGCACTGAGGTCAGACTGAAAGTCAAAACAAAGTTTGAAAAAATATTGTGTGATGTTGCATCAGTGGAGACAACAAGAGGAAAATCATGGTTTGTATAACTACCACATACAAAACCTAGCAGCTCCTTAATGTGGAGAGAAGTTATCTGCCCAAGGAGCGTGGGATGTTCCGGTGCACAGCCCCATCAAGGAGCTAAGGGCTAACAATCCAGGATGCAGAAGGTAAGAAAAGTGAACTGAGAGTGTGGTGCATACTTAGCACCCCATAACTGCGGCTGGGGGAGATTGGGCAAGTGCAATGGCATCACTTAGCTGAGGACTTTTACTTTTGTTTGCCTGCTATTAGATAAACATCCTTTGGCTAGGCCTTTTTTCCTTTCTTTCTATGACTGCTCAGCAGAAGCAAAAGTGATTTAGTGAGAGGGGAAAAAGCACTCATTTCCTACCACAGGACTCATACCTCCTGTGCAGTATTCTGTGTATATAGGGCAGGCATAAGACCATAATCCTGACCGAGAGCCAAGAGCATGGCATATTGAAGACTGCTTGCCACAAAGTTGAAGCCTTACCCAAGTGGATGAAGAGGACAAGAGGGGTGGGTAGGGAGTTAAACCTCTTTCACAGAGTTGTTTAACATTTCGGAATACACTACTGGATTTGCAATCAGTTTGGCAGCAGAGTCTTACAACCAAACAGTCGTCTCTTTTAAGAAAACCTTTGTGTGTCTGAACAGAAAGAGGTTTGTCCTCGAGCAGGAAGCCTAACGCAGAGCTTACACAGCGATATATTTTCAGTCATGTGGCCGAGACAATAAACACGCAGCTTTTGATCCGCGCGGCAGCAGTGCATGAGTTGTAGTTTATGCTGGGATAGAATGAGATGCAAATCTGCCAGGAGTGAGTCAGTATTCTGGTGTGTTTATGCACATCCTAAATTTTACCAGGCTGAGTCTTGAGGATTTCACATAAACGTCCAAAGAACCCATAAAAATATTCCAGCGAGCATGATGGTTTAAGCCCTTATGTCAAAACACAGGAGCACGCAGTCTATTTTGTATAAAATATTTTTTGGTCTTCCACTACAAATTAAATGTCTATAAAAAGTGTGCTTCTCTGGGCATACATTTACCAGCAGTCTTTTCCTGTTAACATGATGCAAAGAGGGACAGTAATACCTCTCTTGGGACTGTAGGAGGCATGTGTAGAACTTTAAAATATCATTAAAATTATCTCTTATTAGTTACTTTTAGGTTCAAATTTGAGCCATGTCCTCTGGCCATTTAATGGCAGCACTGCTGTTGTATCTTGTTGTCTCAGGACATTCTATGGCTAACCACACTGGCACATGATTTCCTAGCCCTTCTCTGTTTAGAAATCAAAGTGCCTCGCTGAAGCACAGCCTGCTGAAATGCAGTGCTGTTATTAGGAAATGTGAGTGGGCTGAAGTGGGGATCCCTGTAGAGTTAACTTGGCAGCCTTCAAGATCCTGGCTCAACCTGATATTAAATGTGAGTCATCAGTTTACCCACACAGCAGGCCCTCACTTTGTACTTTTCACTGCAGGCAGCTCAGCAGAGGGCCAAGAGATCCAGCATTTGCTTCTCTAATTAATACCCAGCTGAAAGGAACTCGTTGTTAAGGAGTTTTTGGGGTTGGTTTTTGTTGTTGTTTGTCAGTTGAGGGGGTTGTTTTTTGTTGGTTTCTTTAGGTTGGGGGGGAAGGTGTGTGTGGTAGTGTTCATGTGTTTTGGTTTTGTTCATTTCTTTTCTGGTTGGTTGGTTGGTTGCTTGTTTTTTGGTTGGTTGGTTGGTTGTTGTTGTTCAATGTTAAATGCTGGTAAGTAACCAAATCAGAAGTCATCTCTTACCACCCGGAAGGTGCAGTGCATGTCAGTTGCCCAACAAAGGTTGCTTCATTTCCACCCCAGGTCAAGGGCTCTGCAGCTGCCTCATCGCCTTCAAAGTTACTTTTACATCTACTAGAATGTATTTGCAGTTCATATATTTTATTCAAATTAATTTGGGACTATCCTATTTTCCCTAGAAAATCCATGAACTGCCTTGGGGTCCTTGAGGGCCCTGGGCAGAAGATGTGCCAGGGTTCATGCCTCTTTGAGAAGCACAGGAATCATAATACCATAAAGGCTGCAGGGTGACCATCCCCTTCCAGGTTAATTGATCAGGGACAGGTTTTCTTTCTGGTTTACATTTTAAATATCTAACTAACTAGTCTTTAATGCTGTATTTTCTTGTTCTAGCATTTTTGTAGCAACTCTAGGCACCATATAAACTCAGCGTGAGGAGCTAGGATGGACAGACTGTTTCCTGTACTCTGAAGCTGTCTTGATACGGATCTTGCATTTCCCTTGCCTTTACTTCAGTCCATCAATCACATTTATATGTTTCTCTGCAATTGAGGCAAGCCTTCTGTCTCTTTTAAAGCCTCAGCCAGGATTCACAATTTACATGTCCATTTCCCTGATTTATAGGTATACTATTGAAAGGTATCTCCTTCAGGCTGCACTTTTCGTTCTTTTTGCCCCCAATTTAAGGTGACATCTATATAAGCTGAAGTTAATGCATGTGGATTTCAGTGGGACTTGTTCAGCTGAATACAGATGCCTTCCTGAACCTAAAGCATGGGGATTTCAGTGAGACTTGTTCATCTGAATATAGATGTTTTCCTGAACCAGAGTTGGCTTTTTGGTCAGTTTCCTGGTTCTGAGGAGAACAGAAATCAATACAGTATTTCACCAGTGGTCCTACTGTAACTGCATAGCCATGCAAAGAAAAAAAACCAACAATGTTGCAAGTGCACAAACAAAAGTCAATTCAGTGGTGATTTTGACTGCAGTTTACATTTACTGAATTCTGTGCTCCTTAAATATATATTTTTTCAAGTGTATCCTTATTTCTTTTGATTTAATTTAAGATGCGCTAGTTTTGTGTACCTTTCTCTGCCTGGTCTTTTCCTATTTATGCCTATAACTGCTATGCATTTCGTGACATTAGATTAATGACAATGGTACAATCTTATTTCAGACAACCACAAATCCACCAAAAGCAAAAGCTTGCTTTAGTTTTGCCGCTATTCACTTTTGCTGATACGCAGGCCAAATGCTTTTTTTCTGCTTGTTTAGATCCTCCCAAAGGCAAGGCACTGGAATAGGAGGGAAATTAAATATATCCCATGCATAAAAATTAAAGAAGAAGGGAGAAAAAGAAGATGAAGAAAACTTAAATCTTCCTAAACAACTAAATTATTTGAATTATGAAAACGAGAGTGTTTTATGTCAAGTACCTCTTCACCCTCTAAGTGTGCTATGAAATATGATCACTTGTCTTGAATATGCTCCATCCTAACAGTAACATTCTTGAACTTATAAACATTATTAATTGTGCCAGACTTGGAATCTGAATCCTGCAAACCATTCCTGTGTTAAACTGAATGGGCCTCATTCATAGCTGGGGGAGGTTTGAATAAGCTCAGCCTGGTTATGTTAGGCAGGTCTGTTTCTTAATTAATAATTCTGCATTCTTTTCTCAACAATCTTTGAGTTAGATATTTTGGAGCAGTGTGGATGACAACAGGACCCCTCTATTGTGTGCTAGGCTGAAAGACCACCAATGAGACCGAATTTCCCAAAAGGAAGAGCCACAGCTATGTGGATTTATTAGAATCTTTTCCAGACGCTGTTCTCCATCTGCAGGTAAAACCTCTGTTAAGTGGGACATAACTTTTATTCCTGCAGATGAGATAGGTACTTCTTTCACATCTTGACTTAACCATGTTTAAAATAGGGTTGCTTTACACGAAATTGTAATTATATGAGCAGAGAGGAAAACAATGAAAATGGCCTTCCTCTAAGTTTGTTTTCAGTGAACAAGCTACCATGTAAATAGCAGCAAAATCAGAACAGAAAGTCTGTTCCACACTGCAGTACAGGTACTGCTTCTTAAATTGATCACTCAGCTTTGCTGGCTCAGATGTCCCACATAGCAGTTAGTTTGATTTCAAGCTGTGACAGGTAGGTGCATCCTGAGAAAAGTCTGTTGTGGGCAGCTAGGAATGAAACCAAAATGTTAGACAAATTTGATGTTGCATTTTATGCTTCTAATTTTGTTTCTGTATTTGTAATAAATTACTTAAACTTTTGATTTGATGTCAATGTCAGTAAAGTATGTCTGATTCCAGGAGTCTGGTTTTAAGCTTTCTGATGGATTCTGGACAGGCTGTTCCCATAAGCAGAAAGATGCTACACAGAGGTACCAGAGGTGCCACTATTCAGAACTCATTTCGGGGTATGGCTGGTTAGCTCAGTTTACCAGCATGATAAAAACGCAAGGTACACAAGAAGGGGATGTTCCTTTTTCTGGCACCATGTGACACAGTTGGTAGCACATAAGACTCTTACTGGGAAGGTTGTGAGTTCAAGCCTGCAGTGGGCAGGAGTGTTCTCTCTGGGCCAGGGGAAGTTTAGGCTCAAGTTGAGGAGAAAGTTCTTCACCGAGAGAGTCATTTGCCATTGGAATGTGCTGCCCAGGGAGGTGGTGGAGTCACGGTCCCTGGAGGTGTTCAAGAGGGCATTGGATGTGGCACTTGGTGCCATGGTCTAGTCGTGGGGTCTATGGTGACAGGTTGGACTCATGATCTTCGAGGTCTCTTCCAACCTTAGTGATACTGTGATACTGTGATCTGGTGGGCTCTGCTGTGTTTGAAAGCACACTTGTCTTTTTGTGTGTGTTTTGTTTGTTTAGTTTTTTTCCCTGCCCCCCTCCCCCTTTTTTTTTTTCCTCTCCCTTTAAAGACACAAACAGATGTTTGCTGGCCAGACTCGGTAATACAGCTTATGATGCCAAGAAATCCTACTGAGGTGGTGATCTGGATCTATGTGTGATGCACATGTGAAGGCAGTAAGGCTTGTGAGAAGGAGATGACAAACCTGTTATGCTGTTGCACTCAGGAGGAAACATGGAGGGAAATCATTTGCTGAGATCCTGCTGGATTGAATGACTAACCCTGGATATGTTTAAAAGACACAGAGATGTGGTACTAGGACTTGGTTTAGCACCAGACTTGGTAGAGTTAGATAATGACTGCATCATATGATCTTAAAAGCCTTTTCCAACTGAAAAGATTCTATGATTCTATTCTAAGTCTATGATTGCTAAGTACAGTATAGGTGGGTTAAAGGTGAATCAGGGCTCTCCCTAAGAAGAGTGGAGAGGAGAAGGCAGCTATCCTCTGCAGTAACATACTCCTTCATGTGTCTTCTGAGTGACAAGGGCCCCAGGAGCTGCCAAGATCTCTGCCTAATCATCAAAACATTTGCACCATCATTACTTGTCTCTCTTTTGCTTCCTTTGGACTATAAAGTCCCTGTCCATGAACTTGCCAAGAACACAATACAGTCAGTACAGTCTCCAGGGAGCTCTACAACAAACCTCAACAGGATGATCAATAACAGCACATCCCAGAAAAACAATAAATCAGCATTTATGTACTGCATTACATTTGTAAAGCACTCCTTGAACATGAATTAGCGAATACACAAAAACACTTCTGTCAAAGTAGGTGGTTCACAGGCTGTAAGGATGATGAACAGGCACATTTAATCCAAACCACATTGCTCAAAATCAGTGCTTGGTGCAAGATTGAATATAAAATTCAAGGGTAAATCAGTAATCATTACCTATCTGCTTTTGATCAGTGATCAGTGATCAAAAGCAGGTAGATAATGC
Organism: Colaptes auratus; assembly: GCA_015227895.2. Taxonomy (NCBI): domain Eukaryota; kingdom Metazoa; phylum Chordata; class Aves; order Piciformes; family Picidae; genus Colaptes; species Colaptes auratus. Next base: position 8,759 of record JAAWVA010000093.1, on the reverse strand, counting down.
TAAATGGTAAGTTAACAGGAATTTCCCAGACTTTGTCTGCATGGCAAACAGAAGGCTGGCATTACTATAGAACACATGGGTGAAATCTGGGTGCCCAGTTACTTGCAGTAGTGACTTTTACCCCGGCATCTTACTTGAAGTAGTATACTGACACTGTAAGGTGTTAGTCTCAGTAAATGTAGTACAGTTTCATCCCTTTGCCCTTAGTACATGATATATGTACTATATGTATATCTCATAAATATGTGACAACAAGGGCCAAAAGTTCATTAAAGAAAGTGAGATGGATAAAGCTCTTAGAAAATGGGGAGCATGTGAACATGTGGGACTAAATAGGAAAAGGATCACTCCAGGCAATTGCTGAGCACAAGAGATGAGAAGAGGAAAGATGAAACTCTAAGTGGAGCTCTGCCAGAACCACAAAGAAGCCAGAGGAAAAGTGATCCCTGGATCTGTGGGCAGGAGAAGCTTTGGCCAGCTTTGGTCCTGACTGTCCAAACTCAGGAAGTGCATTTTCTATGGGACAAGACCATTAAAGCTTATTCCTAAAGTTTGGTGCTTAAATGCTAAGTGAATTGTTGCACTGTGGCCTTCCAAGGGAACTGCAAGGAATGTGAGTCAGGACTGCTGTATCAAAAGTCTGCCTAAAGAATAGCAGGATTGGACTAGGTGAAATAAAGTGCTGAAATAGTTAATAGACTAACCTGAACACCAGGCTGTGACAGAACAAAACCAGATCACTTTGATATTTCTGAATTAGCAATTCTGTTTCACATGAGAAGGAATATTCAATCATCATTTTTCTTGAAAAGTATAACCAGATGGGCAGCCACCCGAACAGCCAAAAAACATGTCTTTTGAGAGTCATTCCGGGGCATTCCATAGAATAAAACACCCTCTTCTGTTTGTTTCTAGCAGCTTTAGTTTCGGGTTCTGACAAAGGCACACAGGACTGACTGTTACACACGGAAAACAGTGCAATGGGAATTCCAGCACAGTGAACTAGCTCCTGTAAGCATCTGGTTGCTCCGTTCTTAGTCATGCACAGGTCCTGTTACAGGGTTTGACCTGTATTAGAATCAATCAGATCATGAGTTGATCCTTGTTCGCTGCAATTTCTTTTCTAGCTCCTGTACTCTGTTCTGTTCTCATCACAGTGTAGTTTGATTATAAGAATTTTGAATCAGGGATCAAGATCATTAGAGGGATTCTGGACTTTTTTCTCCACTCTTTTTCTCACAGTGTAGTTTAAGGTAAGGAACACGTTTCACGTCAGATACAAGTGAACACAACTGGCAAAAACAGAGGACCTTGGTCAGCTTGTCCTTCCCCTGAGGCTACCCTGTACTTGTTTGTCAGATGATTCTGGTGTTTAAAGGTACATATAGTCTGTTTCATGGAGGTGGAATAAATAGTTTCATAGTTTCATAGTTTCAGTCAGGGTTGGAAGGGACCACAAGGATCATCTAGTTCCAACCCCCCTGCCATGGGCAGGGACACTCTACACTAGATCAGGCTGGACAGAGCCTCATCCAGCCTGCTCTTAAACACTTCCAGGGACGGGGCCTCAACCACCTCCCTGGACAACCCATTCCAGGGCCACACCACCCTCACGGTGAAGAACTTCCTCCTCACATCTAGCCTGAATCTCCCCACCTCCAGCTTCATTCCATTCCCCCTAGTCCTGTCACTCCCTGATAGCCTGAAAAGTCCCTCCCCAGCCTTCTTGTAGGCCCCCTTCAGATACTGGAAGGCCACAATGAGGTCACCTCAGAGCCTTCTCTTCTCCAAACTGAACAGCCCCAACTCCTAGGAACTATTCAGCTTCACCACCACTGAATGTCCCAAGTTTAGTAGTCATGAGGTCTTGGGTGACAGGTTGGACTTGATGATCCTTGAGGTCTCTTCCAACCTTATTGCTTCTATGATTCTATGATAAGTTTCAAATTCTAGAGGACTGGGGGAGTGGCATGCAGAGTGGCTTTGATATTAGGAAGAGTGAAAGTGCTCATCTTTCATAATGCATTGTTTTATCAAGGCAGGTCCAATCCTAAGTACTATGAGTATTAGGTCATACTCTGAAGGTATATATAGCTACTGGATGGGGAAACAGCTCTGGAGAGAAATTGTAACAGAACACTGAAAAAGAACAACAGGAAAAACTTAATGAAATGAAAGTAAATTCTCATATTGAAATCACAAAATGTCCAAGACGGAGGCAGAAGCGCCTTTGGGAAAGCTGTCAGTCTCTATTAGTACAGTTAGAGAAATGGTAAAAATGCTTCTGTTTTTCTTTCCTTTATTCCTGTAGTGTAACAGCAGAAAGAATGATAAGGACTGCATCAATTACTATGGGAAATCACTTACAAAGGGAACTGGTCAATAGTGAAAATATTTACTAGCAAACTGTGCTGTGAATAAACTGTTCTGATCATGGTGAAACCTGGGAGATCTGCAACTGTAAATGTGCTAAAATGAAGAGACAGGTATTCACTGACAGAGAATATGTGTTCTCTCTTTAATAGACATTTATGCACACACATTCATGGATACATGTTGGCACACCAAATGCTCTGTGCATATGTGTGAAGGACAGTTAATAACTTTGCTAATGCAGTGCCTGATACCTTATTTTGGGATATTTTTGATCAAGTATATGGCTGAAGGGACACTAGCCCCCTGTGTGGTTCTCCCCTGGGAGTTCCCTTGTTGTATGTTAAGAGTGAGTTTGCCTACAACAACATTCATACAGGACACAATGATTTATATCACTTAACTTGTCATTTCTCTCTTTCTGCGAGCACCCAGAGCACCACTGACTCTAGATAGTAGATGCAAGCCTGCCTGTTAAAATTAGGGATTTACATTAAATTAGTCTGAAATGCATTTAAAAAAAAAATATGTTAACAGTCTTTGTACTCCTGGCTTGTTTGAGGAAGGCTAGATGTAGATAACTATACACAATAGAGAAACCTTCCTTCCTATATAATATAGCTCTCTACAAGCAATTACAATATGGATAAGCCACTGTCCAGTCCTGCTTTAGGAAGAACCTGGATGTAATACACATTTCCTACTCTGTTGGAAGATTTCTCCCTGAAGTTCTGTGTGTAAAGGAAAATGCTACATTATTTTCCCTCCACTCAGCACATACTAAAATCCTTGTCTGCAGATTTCAGACTTTCTTTTGTATGGTTATCAGCTTTCTGTTGGGGTGCATTATGGTTTTTGAAGAAGGTGAAGAGGTGAAGGAGAAGGTTTATTTTACAAGCAGCCACTTAAGATGTGTCCTAATGAATTGAATCTGGCTGATTCTCCATCTTCCACTGAGCTTTCCAGACTTGCAAATCTTTGAACATTGCACATGAAAGGGGGAGGTATTTATTGGAATCTGCTCTAACTGGAATTTTTGCTGCTCATCTAGAAGTATCGTTTGTATTCCACTTCATAAAATATGAACACTGAAGCTGTCTGCTGTGAACTAGACCAGCAGTCATGTCCCATTTTAGTGGTAAAGGTCGTAAAAGTTAAGTGTTCCAGCAGTGAGACCAGCTCTGTGGTAGTCTTCAAAGGACATGCTTCTGTCCTGGTCAGAAAGTAGGCTATAAGCATATCAAAGACTTAGTATCTAAGAAGGGCTTATTTAACTGCATTTTTATGTTACAGATGTAATGAATCTTTATCAAGTATTTTGGAGGCTTGAGTGATGTTATTTTAATAGGAATGGTAAATTCAGACAAGTTAAATTAACTTGAAAAAAGAAAATCCAAAACCAGGTTAATTTTCTGCATTTTTACATTTTGCTTGAGTTTTTCCTTTCCTGTAATAAAACGTTAAGCTTACTTAATTTGCAACCTATACAAGCTGTTTAAAATGCAAACATTTAAAATAAATGTCACCAAAAATGTTTCTGCTCAAAACAAATGACATTTGTAGATCACTTGATGGTTAAGATACACAAGCCACGTATTTTCTCCCATGAACTACTTCATTCTCGTTCAATTTTGCTGTCATTCTTTCAGCTTTCTGCCTGAGTCTTGCCAACTCTCACAAAATGAATGATCTGCTATGCATTTCAAACACAGAAAATCCTCCAAAAAGAATCCACATCCATGGATAAAGTACGGCTGGTCTTTCATTTAGTAGCAGGCCTGTGCCACAAGAAGATTTAGTGAATATTTAGTTTATATCTACCAAGTGGGGGGTATTAACTTCGCTACCAGACCTGACACACATCTTAGTAGCAATCAATGAAACATAAATAGTTTGTGTTAAGTGAATGGCTTCTTCTCATGATCACTTTTCTTCCCCTGAGTGTGTCTATATATTTATACACACATACACACATATATATTGTGGTAGTTTTAGGCTATGCCTTTAAAATTTTTCACAGCTCTTGAGCAGAAAAGCAGTAAAATGTAAACAAGTCACTACTGGGAGTAAAGAGGAAAATAAAGATAATTCTAAACAGTCACACTGGAGAGACATCTACCATAAGATTGGTTGTACCAAAACAATTTCTTCTTCTCTTCTCGCTTCTGTGCTCTGGAGAGATACTAACTTGCTTCTGCTTGACCTTGGCTGCATTGTTTGGTTTAAACGTCCTCTGCTCCTTTCTCCCTTCTTTTGTACAGGGGGGTAGGGAGTAGCAGAAAGGGAAAAGCTAGTAGCTTCCCCATGTCTTTAACTGGGGGAGGTTCTTGTGTTAATTATAAATACCTGTAAATATTGTATATTTTGCATATATTCATTGCATTCCATTGTAGATTGTAGTTTTGTCTGTAAATACAGCTTTCATGTACTTCCAGCTGGGCTGGGCTGGCAAAGTTAATGTTAGTGGGGAAATTTCAACCCACCACAATATATAGAATAGAATAGAATAGAATAGAATAGAATAAACCAGAGCAGGTTGGAAGAGACCTTTGCGATCATCATGTCCAACCCACCATCCAACACCATCTAATCAACTAAACCATGGCACCAAGCACCTCATCAAATCTCCTCCTAAACACCTCCAATGTGGCGACTCCACCACCCCCTGGGCAGCCCATTCAATGGGCAATCACTCTCTCTATGAAGAATTTCTTACTAACGTCCAGTCTAAACCTCCCCTGCACAGCTTGAGACTGTACACATAAGCTTTCTACAATCTGATCTTTATAAATAGTTTCAAAATTTCAATCTACTCACAGGCCATTTCTAGGAATATAGATTTGAGTGAAGTTAGTTGCCTGTGGTTGGTTGGTTATGTGGTTGTTTCTGAAGGACACACATGTATTAACATGACTGATACATAAAAATCCGTTTGAAGGCAAGTGGTTTAATACTCAGTGAAAATACTTGTGCCAGTTGAACAAATATGCTCAAAAGTTTAAGAGTGTAAAAACTGCCCTTATTAGGGCAAACTGAACATGGAGATAGCCCCATATTTTGACAGGAATCAAATACAATATGATCCTGAAGCAGATGTATCAACCTTGCACATCCAGCACTTATCAGCTTAGGGTTTTCTCATCAAGGAACAGTTTTGTGAGCACTGACAAAAGAGATATATTAAAGAGTATTCAGGAATTTCTTCTCCATTTGCCCTGTGGGATAGGGCACTAGAGCAATGGGTAGGGATGGGCTGCCTCTGCTCAGCATTTTCTGAGTCAGTTCAACCTTTCACTAATAAAGTCACCAGTATGTGTATGTATGTACACACATATATGCATGTGTGGGGGTGTGTATGTATATGTATATACATACATCTATATACATCTATACATATACGTCTGTATATATGTGTGTGTGTGTGTGTATATCTTCTAAAAAGAAAAATTAATGAAAACCTATCAACTGTACAGTTTCTATTAGAGTTACCAGCGCCTTGTGAGTTGGGCATCAGAGCCTGGGGAGGGCATTGAATCCCAGCAGAAGGGTTGACAGAGAGCTTCAATGCATCTTTGAGAAGCATGGAGTTTCTAACAGAGCTAAATGTGGAAGCTGATGTGGGATTTTTGTTATTCTTTAATGACATCTAGTTCCTATGGAAACAGAATATTAGACCAATATGATGACAAATACTGATGCACATTTTCCACTGTACTGAGAGGTAATTCTCCTTTCTCACATTCATTTCTTTGGTTTAATCATATGATACAATAAAATAGTAGTTAACTTTCAAAAACATCAGGCAATATTGAAAGCAGTTTGCAACCCACAGAACAGTATATCTTTCCATAGTTACAATAAGTCCTATGCAATCCTACAATTAATGTCAGATTTGATTTCTCATATGTTTTTTTCTGTCCCTATTGCAGGAATCATTTCTGGTTTTCCCTTCCCTAGACTTTTCTCATGCTCTTACAGTACTATTTTTTTTTCACTTTTCTATGTTATTCTAGTTTTACTTCATTTGGTATTATTGTTTCATTATTAGATTAAATTGATTTCTTTTCCTGTTCTACCCTCCCACACTCTATACTGATATCATTTATTCCATCCCCATTTCCTCAGTGTCTTTGCATAGTTATTTATGGAGAGAGTCTTCAGCTGAGTGGTGTTTGAACATGGTCAGCTATTTGTTTGTGAGGTGTCTACACCATGTCTGCTTCAACCACTTGACAGAGATTTTTTTACAGCCATATGGCTTTGGCAGAAACGTACAAATTTCAGCATCATTTTTACATGGAATGTTGATCTGCTTTTTGTAGTTTGCTCCTAACTCTCCAAGTGCACCAAAGAGTACATTGATCACTGAATGAGCCTGAGAAAAGTGATTTTAAGCAAGACTTAACACCAGAAGTTAGTGCCTTGGGATACACATAAAACAAATAGAAATGAAGTAAAAATATTTTCAGTTCCTAAGTCTATTTGGGGAACCACAAATGAGGATTCTTTGAATTCTCTTACAAGCTAATTATTTCTTGTTCTGATCTCAGGGTATTTTTTTTCCCCAGACTTATTTGGCTACATTGGCTTTCCCCCAAACCCTGGAAATATTTTTGAATGAGCATTTTATCCTGAATTATTCCAAACATTTTCAGTTTATTATTATGGCCAGTATTTTTTTTGTCTCAGGTTAGCATTCTATCTAGCCCTAGATACATTTTTTTTTCTTGCTGAAAACCAGTATAATAATTTAGAAGCTTAATAACTATTCAGTAGACTTGTCACTGATGTTCAGATTACAGTTTTACTGCTATGTAAACATAAACCCACATTTAAAGGAAAGTGCTGCGTGGAGGCAGTACAGGTGCTGTTACTAATGTTGGTGGCTAGAGGGAACTGTTTTTCCTCGTTGGAGAGTGGCTCTAAGAGGGCAACGAATCTTTGGCTGCAGCAAAGTAGTCCATTAAAAGAAAAAGGTGGGAAAATCCTTGAAACGAAAACATTAGCATGAATTGAGAAGTGCTCTCAGTCGAGCGTAGGAATCAGGAGATGTGTCAATGAGATTTATCATTTCTACAGCAATAAGAGTGCTTCTACATCTCCCAGTCCAGGACAGTCATAGGTCACACATGGTTAAAGGCCCTCCCGTTAGCCATTTCCTTGGAAGCTGTTAGACTAGTTATGGTAGGCCGGGTTACTTTGGCTGCAGGGGTGGATGTTTTGGTTTCATGCATGGGGGAAGAGAAGACCCGACCACAAAAAGAGCAGGGAGTTCACAGAGCAGCAGTAGGTAAGGCATTTAGGTAACAGCTACTGCACTTTTAGGCCCCTAGCCAACAAATTAATTAAGCACATGCTTACTTTAAACATGTGAGTAAGTCATAGCTTTAGTTGAGCTATTTGACATTTAAAGTTTAGCAGCTTTAAAGCATAGAGGCATCAGGTTGCTTAAGCTTTGGTGTTTTGGATCCAGCTATACCCCTGGGTAGCGCTGGGACTGGGCACAGGCTGGGTGGGGAGTGCTTTTGTTTGCAGAGCGTGTCAAGGTGGTGCTTGGCAAAGCTGAGGTGCAGGGAAGCCTGACATATGCACAGTCTCACTCACATATGAACTGGGCTATGGCCAGCTTGTGTACCTTACCTAGGAATTTAGAAGCACTCTGGCCTGTAGTGTAGTCTCAGAGACCTATTTTTCTCTTGTCTGTTATTCATGACCTCGATGATAACACCCTGAAACATCATGCAGTAGAACAAATCCTGTGAGGGGGAGAAAGCAAGGATGGAAGATTTGGAAGAGATTACATTGATTAATGCTGACAATTAGCATAGCTTTACTGTCTGGCTTAATGCTACCTTATCCAGTTCTGTTTAACTCCACTGAGACCAATGAGAGATGGTAAAAAAGTAGCATAAATCTTAGCATATTCCTCCTTATTAATTGAGTAAATCTGACTTATGGATACACCCACAAGCCTCATGGTCCTTATATGGAATAGCTACTAGAAGCAAAGCCCACAGCCTTTTTATGGGGTCACCCTTACAACACAGTAGGACCCAGGTGTAAGTGTTTCAGCAAATGTTCTTGCAGATGCTCTCAAATGTTCCTCAGCTGTGCTCCAACAGCACAGTTGCCAGAGCTGTTGAATGTATCTTGCATTTGGCAGCTGTGGCTACATTGCTTAAAAAACACATATTTGACAGCTCCTGCCTGCCCTCTGTCTGACACAGCCAGTTGGCTTGGCATGCTTGGCCCTGAGATAATGTGCAGGGTATATTCAGGCAGGTGTGGGCTAAAGATCCTCCATCCTGTCGTGATTGTGCCAGGGCTATTTGTGGACTGCACCGCACACAGGACTGAGCCTGAATGTGATCCCTGTTCTGTCCATG